>CM052138.1:593365-722393 GCA_028454255.1 Halictus ligatus
TCTTTCATATGAAGTGTCAAATGACAAATATTAACGGAGATAAGGTAAAATTAGTAAAAGGTTCTTCTAAGGCTGCGGCTCTGAAAATGTCTCCGACGTCAGTTGAGACTCGACAATCGTGGCGAAAGTATCTGCAGGGAGGAAATGAGAGTGCTCACGCTCGAGGTTTTAGTGTCCCCACTATTCTGCATCATCTTTTAGGATGGTTCAGAGCATACATAGAAGACCCTCTTTTCACATAGAAGTAGCTTCCGCTCTGGTATTATTAGGAACCCGCTGCTAATGATGCAGGTTCTGGTCCAGGTTAAAAAGATGATGCAGGTTCTGGTCCAGGCTAAAACTTAAACTAGGGGGCAGCACTCTCATTTCCTCTCTGGTATCTAAAAAATGTGAAAAGAGTGGTTTTGTTCGAAACCCGAGAAAAATGGATATCAGAAGAGAAATCAATTCTAGCGACGATGAATTCTGTTTTGAAATAGCCCAGGACGAAATTGATCGTATTTATAGAGAAATTAGAGATAAAGAATGCGAAAGCAGTGATGAAGATGATGATGATGTCGTATTGGGTGTAAGGAATCGAAGGATTAGAATAATTGATAGCGAATCCCAAAGTGGCAGTGATGCACCACAACCCTCCGATCAATCGGAATGGACACCTTGTAACGAATCTGTGAAAATACTACCCAGGATAAATTTCATTCTCGGCGAAAGACCTGCAAGGCCACGGGTATCCTCAAATGTTGTAGAGCCTCTGGATTTTTTCAAGTTGTTTTTTACCAAGGAGCTGGTTGATCAGGTAGTAGCAGATACAAACCGCTATGCTTCAAGAAAGATACAGAGAATGGCGCTATGTATGGCGCTAATCAATTTGGCGCACGTGGCATAATGTCAGAAGAGCAGAATTTCGAGCGTTTATCGCAGTTATAGTAAATATGGGGACAATGACAGCGGCCAATATGAAAGGATATTGGTCAACAGACGCTACAAGCAACATTCCATTTTACCCGAATACATTTTCAAGAAATAGGTTTACCCAAATTTTTTGGATGCTACATGCAGAGGTAGTTTTAACGCAAGGTAGCAACACCGTTTACAACTGATAAGTGGCTATCTTGATTACATAAATTTAAGGCTTTTGAACTATTTCACACCTTCCAGTGTCAACAAGAATTCCATTGCATTTGTACACGATGCTGTTGAATTGATTTCCTGGTGCGCAGGGACCTCACATGTTTACCGACCGGTATTACACCAGCTACACTTTGGCGAATGAATTACGTGAACTCAAGTGTCATTTGACTGGGACAATCTTGCCTAGTAGAAAAGAGTTGCCAGATGCGATTAAAAAAAGACAACTTCCATGAGAAAAATCGATGGTAGACTACCACAGACTTGATAATTTGGTTCTAGCGTGGAAAAGATAAGAGAATTGTTATTCTATTGACAAATTTTCATAATGCGGCAATGAGTGATGTAGAACGAACACACCGGCATGGTGTTCAAACAGTTGTTAGAAAGACCGATGTTGTCATTAATGATATAAAATTCATGGGCGGCGTTGACGTGGCCGATCAATATGCCTCGACATACTGCTTCATGCGAAAATCATTGAAGTGGTGACGCAAGCTATTTTTTTTTTTGGTTTTTTAAGCTCCACTTACAATTCCAAATAATGTTAGTAAAGCAGTTGATAGAAGATTTTCGCCAGCCGCGAAGACAGCGACCTCCAAATCGGATGAGATTCAATCTCACAAAGCTCCACGTAATGCTTAGTGGTACAAAAAGGGATTGCAAAGTTTGTTCTAGCCGAAACACACCAGGTGGAAAATGCGAGACGAGTTCTTACTGCGATACATGTCCAGACAAGCAAAGAATGCATCTTGGTCAATGTTTTATAAATTACCACACGAAAGTAAAATACAGAGATTAGGTTTGCGAAATTATATTCTTAAATGTGGAAATATAGATAAACTGTCTAAATATAACGTTTTTGTAAGATAATTTATGTATAAGATCATTTTATTGTACCAATAAGGCGCCCAACACATTCGCGAAAATCGCGTCGACCTGCCACCTGCGTACGCGATTGCGTGAGTTTTAGGAATGGATGCAAGGGTTAAAATACGAATGAGAGAGGATACGTGCGAAAAAGAGCGTAGAGTCACAGCGTACGGATTAGAAATTCAAATTGTAGTAAATTGTTTTTTATTGTTTACATCCCGTTAATTTCCTCCAATTCTCTCTAATGTGTGTCCTGGTATACCACATTCTGTGATATTGGACTCTTTTAAACAAATGGGAATTAGAACAGTTTCACCCATGTCCTTCATTAGAGTGGGAGTCTCTGAACCAGACTCCTCACATATCCTCAGTTTTCAAATCTACATCCATCATGGTGTAAGTCCGTCTTTAGCACTAACGGGTTGCTACAGGATCCCTGGCACACGCACTTCTCAGATAAAGTGGAATCAGCTTTTTGCAACAGCAAGCTCACATGGCCCTTGTCTTATTGTCGATGATTTTAATTCTCACAGCATTCATTGGAACTACTCCATAACAAATTCCAATGGCACTAAGCTTTTCAACTCCATAATTGAGTGTGATTTAATTCTAATTAATCACAACACTCTCACACATATAGATACACACAGGAACAAATTTTCAAATTTAGACCTTGCCCTTTGTTCTCCTCAAATTTTCGATATTGTCAAACTTAATGTTATTGATGATACCTGGGAGTCTGACCATTTCCCTTTAAATCTCAATCTAAGAATTGAAAAGACATATTTCCTTAAAAAACAGATACAATACCAGTCTTTATTGGAAAGATCATATAACCTTCTTCGGCCCTGTTATGAGTCATAAGATACTATAAGCAAATATAACTTTTTCACCAAATTAATTTTTGATACTGTTGTAGAAAGCAACTCCCACTCCTAAACTGGTGAGACCGGTACAACATAGAAATTCCATACCCTGGTGGAACGGTGAATGTGCAAAACTTATTCGCATTAGAAAGGCTGCTTTTAAAAGATGGACTTATACTAGCTGTATAAATGACTATATCGAATATAAAAAACATAAGGCCACTGCTAGGCAATACATTAAGGGGCTACAAAAGAAGAAAGAGGCTAGAGAGAAAAAGAATAATATCATAATACGGGGAGATCTAGGATAAGGAAGGGGGCGGCAGTGATGGGACAAGTGTGGGGAATAGGGAAAAGGAGGTTTGGAAAGGACTGGGGGAGGAGATTATGGTTATTCGATAGGCTAGTATGGCCAGTGATGAGCTATGGAGTGGAGGTGTGGGGGTGGAAGGAAAGGGAGGGTATCGAGAGGATGCAGGAGAGGTATTTAAAGTGGGTGTTAGGGGTAGAAAGGTGCACTCCTGGGTATATGGTTAAGGAGGAGATGCAGAGAGAGCTATTGAGGGGATGGGCGGGGTTAAGGGCATGGGGTTATGAAAAAAAAGTTAAGCGAGGGCAGAGGAGGGGCAATAGCGAGAGAGTGCTGGGAAGAGTTGAGAGGGAGGGAGAGGAGGGGGGTAGCGGGAGAAGGGTGGGAGAAGGAGAGGCGGGGCTTTTTTGAAGAGAGGGGATGGACAATGCAGGAGGTGGAGGAAATGAGGGAGGAGAGGGGAGAAGAGATAAGTGGAAAGATTGTAAAAAGGGAGAAGGAAAGGCAGAGGGGGGAAAGGTGGGAGAGGATAAGGAACTCAAGATACAATAGATGGTATGGAATGGTAAAGGGGGAGGGGCTGCCGGGTTATCTGAAGAAAGGGTGGGGGGAGAGTAGATGGCAGAGGGTAGCGAGGTTTAGATTAGGAAATGGTATGAGGGAGGGGAGATACTGGGTGAGTGAAGAGGAGAGAAAGTGTAGAGTGTGTGGATGGGGGAGTGAGTCATGGGAATATGTGTGGGAAGAGTGTATGAGGATGGATGAGGAAAGAGGATGGCTAGAGAGTATGTGGGAGGTGTTGGATGATGAAGGGGGAGGGGAGAAGTGGATGAGGGGGTGGAAGAGTGGAGGGAGAGGACAAAGGAAGGGCAGGGATGAATGGGGAGCGACCGGAAGAGGGGGTCCGCTTGCGCAGGGAAGGGGAGGTGTTGGTGTGCGTGTGGGTGTGTGAACGGAGGGGTGAGTGAGAGATATGTTAAGTTTTTATATTTGTTCTAGGTTAAGTTAAGTTAAGCTAGGTTAAGTTAGGGACGGCGGCATCTCTCTCTCTCTCGCTTGCGAGTCTAGATTTTTCTTTTGTGTTTTTTTTTTTCGAAATGCGTTGTAAGAAATTGTAACCCTGAGGGGATCAATAATAAAAAAATAATTAAAAAAAATACGGGGAGATCTACCGTTTAAGGAGACACCGAAGGAAATGGCAGAGTATATGCTAAGGCAAGAATTGCAGCTGGAGGCAGAAATCAAGGAAGCATACTGGGTAGGGAGGGGAGGGGGAAGAAAGCCGCTGATAGCGAAGTTAAAGAGCTGGCAACAGAAAAGAGAGGTGATGCTAAAGAAGAATACATTAAAAGATAATAGGCTGTTTATCGATGATGACTTGAGGAAAAAGGAAAGCGAGATACAAAGAAATATTAAAGATACTGCCAAGACGGAAAGGGAGCAAGGGGCAACGGTGAAAGTGGGTTACAGAAAAGTCAAAATCAACGACAAGACATTTATCTGGAAAGAGGAGGGCGGACTGAAGCAGGTAAATTTTCCGAGCAGGTCAAGTTCGGCGAACCTCTAAGCCATTGGAGGATCGCTGAACTTGGAAGGACAACGAAAACACGGCAAAAGGCAGTACTAACACTTGCCCCTTACGTGTATGCGGGTGCAAACATGCGGGGAGAGGGGGTACGCAGATCTGGGAAAGAGGTAAGAAATCAAAGAGGGATGGACACAATTAAAATCGGATACTGGAATGTAGCAGGATTATACAACAAAGACAAACAGTTTTGGGATTTCGTAAAAGAACTCGATGTAATGGAACTAGTAGAAACATGGGTAGAGGAGAAAAAATGGAACGGACTGAATGACAAATTGCCACAGGAATTTTCATGGAAATGCAAATTTGCCACCAGAGAGAAAAAGAAGAGAAGAGCAATAGACAGAATTATTACAGGTATAAGAAAAAGGATAGAAGAGGAGGAAGGGACCGAGGGAACGGAACACATCCAAGAAAAAAATGGAGAATAATAACAGTCTACAGCGGGGGTATGAAGGAGACGAAAGAAGAGTTAGACCAGATAATAGAAGGGATGGAGGTGGAGAAACTAATTATCGGTGGAGATTACAATGCAAGAATCGGTAGAGAGGGGGGAGATATTAGTATAGAAAAAAAGCATGGCGCTTGGAGATCAAAAGATAAAGTGGTAAAAACGGAGGAAAAGTTATTACTGGAGATAATTGAGGAAAGAGGATGGAATATTCTAAATGGGAACACAGAGGGAGACGAAGAAGGGGAGTATACATATACGGGGCCGAGTGGGAGCACGGTAATTGATTATATAATAACAAATGTACAGGCGAAAGAAGATATCAAGAAATTCACAGTGGGAGAAAGAGTCGAGTCGGACCATATGCCGCTGATTGTGGAATTATATAGAGTAAATAATCGGAAAGAACGGGAGGGAAAACCGGAGGAGAGACTGAGAGAGAGAAGAGCCTGGATAGAGGAAGGTAAGACAGCGTTCCAATCGGAATTGAGTAAAATAAACTTTAATAGGACGAAGGTAAATGATATGGTAGAAGAAATGGTCGAAAATATAAATAACGCAGTACAGAAAGACAAAATAAAAATCAAGAAATGGAAACTGGGCAGCTTCAAGTGGTGGAATTCGAATTGTACAAAGAAGGAAAGGGAAGCCAGGAAAGCACTGAGGTGCTGGAGAAGGGGAAAAGGAAACAAACAAGATTGCCAGAAGAAAAGAAGGGAATACAAAAAAGAGTGTGAAGAACGAAGAAGGGAATTACAAGAAAACTTAGAGAAGGAGATAAGGCAATTGAAGGGAGAAAATCAAATATGGGAATATATAAACGAGGAAAGAAAGAAAAGAATAGGAATCAGCAATAAAATAGATTTAGAAGAATGGAAGGAGCATTTCAAAACATTGCTAGAGGGCGTAAACGAAAACAAGAAATATGAGAGATGGAAGAAACAGATAACACGGAGGGAGAAGAAGAAACAACAGAAGCAGAAGTAAAAGAACAAATCAGGAAATTAAAAAAGAAGAAAGCAGCAGGGGAAAACAGAATAGCAAAATGAAGTCTGGATTTACGGAAACGAGAAAATAGTCAAAAGGATCACAGAAATTTTCAATAAAGTGTGGAAAGGAGAAGGCAACCTCCCGGAGAGGTGGAAAGAAGGGGTGATTTCATCAATATTTAAAGAAGGAGACAGATAAAAGGTGACAAATTACAGAGGAATAACGATCCTAAACACCGCTTATAAAATACGGTCTTTGAAAAAAGATTAAAAGAGGAATTAGAGAAAAACAACATAATACCAGAAACACAAGCAGGATTCAGGAGCGGAAGGTCAACGATAGATAATATTTTTAGTCTGAACTATGTATCCAACAGAGAAATACAGAAAAAAGGGGGAAAGCTGTACACCTTTTTTGCAGACCTAAGCGCAGCATTTGATAAAGTAGATAGAGTAAAACTCCAAAAGATTATGCAAAGAAACGAAATAAGTAAACGATTGAGGACGAGAATCGGAGAAATTTACAGAGAAACAAGAAATACTATAAAAGTAAACGGAGAACTGTCATCGAAATTCTGGACGACAAAAGGGGTAAGACAGGGTTGTCCACTGAGCCCAATGTTGTACATAATTTACATAGCGGATCTGGAGGATACTATAAGGAAAAACCAAGCAGGAGGAGTCAGAGTAGGAAACGAAAAAATCTGGACTCTAGCATACGCAGACGACATAGCGCTACTAGCAAATGAGCCAAAGGATCTTAAGGCCATGATAAGACGATTTAGAAAATACCTTGATAGGAAAGGGTTGCAAATGAACGCAGGGAAATCAAAGGTGCTGATTTTTCATAAAGGAAGAGGAAAGAAAAAGAGAGAAGAGTGGGACTAGTCAGGCAATACTCTACGAGAAGTGAAGGAATTCAAAAATACTTAGGGTATAATTTCCAGAAAGACGGGGACAGAGAGATGCATATAAGGAAAGTTACAAAGAAAGCAAGCATAATGAAAAGCATCTTACTGTACGTGTCAGAAATTTGGGGAGGGATGGAAGCAGAGAAAGTAGAGAAAATACAGAAGAAATATGTAAGGTGGACGTTAGGTTTGGACTTTAATACACCAGCTTATCTAATTTTGGAGGAAACTAAAACAGACAAAGTAAGGATAGAAGCGGGGAAAAGAGCAGTAAAATATGAAGAAAAAACGAAACGGATGAGCAAGAATAAAATAGTCCAAGAATGCTGGAGGGAAATAGACGGGAAGCAAGAAAAGAAAAAGTCGAAATAGGAGGAAACGAAAGACTTATACTATAGGTTAAAAATGATGGACACCCAGGAAATAGAAACAGAGAGAGGGAGAAGAAGGGAGTTTGCAGAAGAATTAGCACAAAGAGGCAGAGCAGAGCAGGTACAATGACAGTATGATAGAATATTAGAGGGCAGATACTGCGTGAATTACACACAAATAAGGGACAGCGAGCAAGAAAACTATCTAAATGGTGATTACAAAGGAAGAGATCAGAGCATGATCGCAAGGTTCAGATGTGGAAATGAAGAGCGGGGAAACAAATACTGGAAGGAAGAAAATGAGACAGTATGTAGATTATGCAAAGGGGAAAGAGAAACGCTGGACCATATGATCAGAGAATGCAAACAGCTGACAAGAAAAAACGTAACGATAAGAAAGATACTGAAGGCAGAAGAAGAAGGAACCGAGTGAATGCGTACGGTACTTGAATAAAGAAGAAGGGCAGAAGACCAAGAGGAAGGAGAAAGACTAATTGAAACCACAATAAACTAAACCCAGGCACACATACACACACAAACACATGTAACACCATTTTGAGGCCGAAAGGCAAAACAAAATAAATCTATTTACTACTATAAATTATTTATATTAATAAATATTTATATATATTGTGGGATGAATGGTGCGTGCGTGCGTGCGGGCGGGCGACCGGATCATGTTTCGACAGACCGGCGCCGGTATGTTTGGAAAAACTCGAGTGAGTGTGAAGGTGTGAACGAAAAGTGTTTAGAACTGAGCGATAGGGAAGTGTATGTTTTTACGAATGTAAGTTATGGATGCCAGAGACAGAGTGCAAGCGAGATGAATGCAAGGGGGTGGAAGGGTATAAAGCGTGGATGTTCGGGAAGAGCGTAGAGTAGAGTTGCGACTGCCTTGCGAGAGAGACTGTTAATTGCGTCAGCGTTTGTATACCGTTATTCTTTTAAATATATTTGCATTTAGCAAAGTGTTACGAAGATATCAATCACCCCATTCCTTGAGAATCCTACAATATAAATAATTTATATTAATAAATATTTATGTACATAAATAATTTATATTAATAAACATTTATGTATATATATATAAATTATGTATATAAATATACATACATATATTAAATTAAATTCAATTATTCCTAATAGATTTATTAATATATATAAAAATTAATAAATTATTTATATATATAATATTTAATACTTAACCATCCGTATAATTATTAAATGCTAATATGAGTCACATTTAAATAAATACATAACATTCTCTTATCTAAACATCTAATCTATATAAAATTAATTCCAATATACATATAACTACATAATGAACGGTAGAAAACAATCGTTCGCTGGATACTTGAGTGGCACTTTAACTTTTTTAACTTCGGGTACCTGAATATTACAAACTTTCGGGACACCGACTCGACCCGACCCGACAGTCATTCCGGGTACCCGAAATCGCGGGTACCCGAAGTTAATAAACTTTTGGGATCCCGATCGGACCCGAGATATCGAGTACCCGCGCACCCCTAATCTTTAGTGTTACTGTTGTATTCGAAAATGTTCATAATATTGTCGCAATCCTAGGTTATAAGTTACCTATGTAATGCACATGGCTGTGCATGCTGCTAATAATCCTATGTGGGGTTTTATAGCTTAATAAAAAAAAATAGTATTAAAGAGAAAAAAAGTGGCTGTTCTTGAGCCCATCCACAATATATAACACTATTTACATGTAGGGGACAAAGCCGTTAGTGGAATCGGCAGTTAGCGTGACGAGAACGCAAAAACGACCTGCGTTTTTGCCCAATAGGTCGTCCGCGAATTGCCGAAAACAATAATCATGGCAACAGGTGCGAGAGAGTGAGAGCATGAATGAGAGAAAAAAAGAATCATAATAGGCAACGACCGCGGTACTTTTCGTCGCACGCCTTGTATATTTTGTTTCACTACGCTCTTTTGTTAGTCGGTCCAGAATAAAGGTTCCAACTGTATTTCCCTGAAATCGTATTACAGTACGAATGCATCTTTCCTGTGTCACAGTTCATTTATAAGCGATCATCAACGTTACTAGGTGTATAAAGATAAAAACATATTTTATTTTATTGTGATAAATTCGCGCGTTTTATATATTCGGCAGTCATCTGAGTGCTCCAGAGTGTAGGGGGTCTAGATGCGTGCGCTAAAACAATTGACAACTCCACATCATGGCGATTTGTAACGCGGAAGGTGGAGAGCACGTGTTTGTGTAATCGAATGTAATCGTTACGATAATAAATGCACACGTTAAAATATATATACACGCATAAACTCTAACAATTACCTGTTCCAGATGCAATGTGATTGAGGAAATAGAAAAACGAGTTTCCATCTGGATTGACAATGAAGTTGAACGCACATATGCCATTAAGTCAAGCAATTATATAGGAAAAAGCGAGAACCATTTTTAACCATATTCAGAATGAAAAACACGACACCAATGAACATTTTATAGCTAGTCGAGGGTGGTTCCATCGATTTAAAAACAGAAACAATCTTCATAACATACACATTACTGGAGAAGCGGCAAGTGAAAATAGAAAAGCAACTACTGTATTTCTAGCGACATTAAAAGCAATCATTGAACGAGGGAATTATCCTCCTGAATTAGTTTTCAATTTTGATGAAACGGCCCTTCTTTGGAAGAGAATGCCAAAACGTACATTTTTGTCCCATGAAGAAAGGCGAGCCCCGGGATTTAAAGCTGCAAAAGATCTTTTAACACTTCTACTCTGTGATAACGCTAATGAAGAGTTTAAATTAAAACCACTGCTTGTTTATCATTCCAAAAGCTCAAGAGCAATGAAGGGAATTTCAAAATCAACTTTACCAGTAATTTGGGGATCCAATAAAAAATCTTGGATCACTATAAACATTTTCCAGAATTGGTTCACCGAACATTTTTGCTCGTCTGTTAAACGCTACTGCGAATTTAAAAAACTAGAACCGAAATCTTTTGATTTATAGCATTATAAAGCCATCCGACGCATTTGTCCAACTTAACAACATACATTCCAGTAGAAGTGATTTTTCTGCCGCCAAACACAACTACGTTAATCCAACCAATGGATCAAGGCGTAATATCTGAAGCTTATTATCTCCGGCGGACATTTCGGCAACTGATTGATAAAACCGATACAGAAGATAAACAATTCATTAGAGATTTTTGGAAAAACTACAATATCATGGATGCTGTAGACAACATCAATCTTTCCTGGAATGAGGTGACCGAGAAATTTTTTAAAGGAGTGTGGAAGAATGTACGGCCGGAGCTAAGCTAAAATGTTGACATTAGAGAATCCATGGTTGATGTCGACGAAATTTTCAAGCTAGCTGATCAAACAAGGTTGGATAATATAAATACGCAGGATATTGATGAATTATTGCAAGTTACAACAGGTGAAAGCTTTTCCAACGACGATCTTAAAGAATTAGTAGAACAACACGTTTACGAAGATGACGAAGTTAGCGTTTCTGAAGATGAGGAGCAAAATGAAATCTCTTAACGGATTTTCTAAAAAAAAAGTTTGGCCTCTATAACGGAAATTATGGATCAGTTTGTACAAAATGATTTAAATTTTTATAGAAGTTCAAAGGCAAGACGAAGTGTAATTGATGCGGTGTCTTGCTACCATCAACTGCTTGCTGAACGAAACAGGACAAGACAAACGACTTTAGACGACTTCGTCATAAAAAAAGAACAACAAATATCAAATGTGGAAGAACCTTCCCCGTCACAAACATATCTTTACTCGAACTTTTTTTGATTTTCATGAATGTTTCATAAATAAAAATGGATATTAGCAATAAATAAGTGTATAATTGATGTAATAAAAAACTATTTAACAATAAATGTTACAAAATAAAACAAAAAAAGAACTGATAAATTTTTTTATTCTTTGTTCACTTATTTCCATTATTTACGTGTTAAGATAACCTCGTTTAACGCTGTTTCGTTTAGCGCGAGAGAGTGTGTGTGTGAGAGAGAGATGCACTATTTTTGCTGACTTCATCATCATCATGCAACAACATTAATTTTATTATCTTTATCACTACATACGGGCTTTTCACGATTCATCTTACGAACAGCGAAACTTCCACTTTCTTTTAATTTTTTACACAATCTTTCAAAAATCTTCTGTGACGGGCATATGCGGTTTGGATATCTTTCACCGGACAAATTTCGAGCCACAATTGCGTTTCTCTTACTTTCTCTATAAATTAGAAGCATCTCTAATTGTTTTTCGAATGAAAATTTCATATTGACTATCTCATGTTCACTAACTGAGAAACTGACTGACACTGAGAGACGTCGAAAGCCTACCAATGTTACATTTAACGTAGCGAGTATATCTTTGAATACGTTCCATAATGAAAGTAATAGAATGAAAACAGTCAAATATTTCGGCAACGGTAAGTTTTAGGATAAATACACTTCAGTACTTGTATAATCAGAACACGCCAATTTATCGAAATCTAGCATAATAAATTCTGAATTGCATTTAAAAAACAAAGGTGACCTCTATATCTTCTCTACGTCTCCACTTGCAAGAATATCATGTATACCATATTATATAGTTTCTTAAACCCTACAACTACTGTACGTAACATTTTCTCGTATTGTTTAAAATAACCAAGATATTCAAGTGGACAGAGTTCGTGGGACACACTGTACACAATTTTATTACAAGAATGAATTTGCATATTGTTTTAAAAGGAAACCGACACTGTGCGATATAGCGATGCGGGATCTTTTGATCGTTGAATCACAAGCGGCCGATCGTTGCTTCGATGTTTCGGCCGGCCGAGCGTCGCGCGAGGCGTCTTTTGATTTTAGTCTTTCGACAGTCGTCGTAGCAGAGACATTGTGTCGCATGGATATACCAAATGTAATTGTTACAATATACACTTTTCGTTTACTGTTGTCTCCGATGACTTTCCCACCTCTCCGCACCTCCTGTTATAAACCGATTTAACAACACATATGTATCAATTAAAACACCCTGACAAAGTTACATACACCTCGAAGGTATGAAAATAAGATAAAGTATGACAATTTTTTAAGGAGTGCCCTTGTTATTAACTGTGATACAACTTACTTAATATCTTGTTATAATATATAAACTTATTAAGTTATATAACTTATTAATTAATTATCATTAATCTAACAGAAATTCTTAAAAAATTATACATAATAAAATAACAAAATACAAATTTTTATACCCCGATCAAATATGGTAAAAATAGCAGTTACAAAAATAATATAAAATACATAATATATATTAAATGATGTGCGATATGTGGAATACGATATATTAATGAATATAAATATAAATCTAAATATAAAAAAAATATTGTGGCGACGGGAACGGTGCGTGGGAACGTGGAATTTTCGGACGCGGAAATTCCAACCTTCTCAAGTGCGTACCATGGGAGGTCGGGTTGAGGGCCTGGTCATTTAAGGAGGCCGGCAGGCATTTGGCCTTGACTGTCTCGTTATGTTACGCTGTGGCTTTTTTCTAGACATTTTACGTCTATTACGCCTAATAAGTAGGCAATCACTTAAAAATGCATACCACCGTGTTTGTACATGTCTTTACTACGTCTGTCCAGAGCCTTTTTTTCGATACGAACACTAAATCTCTCGAAATTAAGAGAATCTCTCTGCGGCAGCCATCTTGTGACGTCATCCTTGCTTCAGAAAGCGAGATTTCTGCCGAATATTACAAATTACTCGACGATGAGGTAGAAATTCGCAATTTGGGCTCTGGACAGACCTAGATTGGACTTTTAGGAAACACAAGTGACCATTTTTAAACTGCTCATTACAATATTGAAGCGTCAATTTGTCAAGATTTTGACCCTTGCAAGTTCATATACGTATATGGATTTCATTTATGTGTGTCGTTACACACAGTCGACCTGCCGACCCCCTTAAGTGACGATTGCCAGAACCCCGGCTCGACCGTTACAGTACCCTCAAGAGTGAAGTCCCCGGATGCAACGTTTCGGGGGAGGAAACTTTCTCCATACCCTTGTGGGGGTGGAGAACCTCTCCTTATTTTAACGATTTTTAGAAGAATATATAACGCGCCTCAGGAACCGAACCAGAGAAAAAAAGCCATAGACTCTTGCGGAGATCGTATCGCTCCAGAGAGTATCTACATATCGCGAACGGTATAATACGTAGAGCCCCGCTAACGTATCTTGGTTCGCGTTTCTTCGCTTTCTCGTTTGTTCTGTTTTTGTTATTTGTTCTTTGTTGTCTACTGTTGTTGCGTTAATAAACTCTATTTTGTTGGCCGTTGAATTATTGTACGAAATAAACATTTAATTAACCCCTTTCGCCTAAAATATTGTAAATATAAAAAAATTATTTAAATATACATATATTGTCATAATGTATTTTTATTTTTATTTTTAGCATTTGCATTGGACAACGTACTTTTTTTTAACCGTGCACTTCTTTAATTAATACTATTAATACATATCGTACAAAATGTATAAAAAGTAATGGTCATACGTCCTAGGTGTGAATCTTGAACCTCATTATTATTATGTATTATTATTATATTATAATTATGTATTATGTGTATAATTATGTATTATTATGTATTGAAATAAAATATTGTTTAAATAAACTATTGTTACGAAACATATTACATCTTTTAAGCATAACTTTACTTTTAAGTTTGTAACGTATCGATTATATATCGTTCAGGTGGCGCGTCACATGATCGTCGTGGTACCCCCACCACGACGCTCCTGGCCGTCCTGCCATCCTTGTCTTAGTAAAAAATCATAGGATCCCTCACTAATTAGTATGTGCGCGTATTGAACCCAACACGATACGGTCTGGGAGCGGCCCAGCGCGCCCCAATAATTTCGGACGGTCCGGTACGCGGCGATCGAGTCAAACCGACTCAGGAAAGATACAGTCAAACCGACTGCGTTGCCCTCGTCTCGTGCACGCCTCAAACAGAGGAGCTTGTCGTGTAAACCGCAAGACGGCGTAGCCGCGAATTTTGCAGGCCGTAAAGTGCGGCCTTAACCAGGTAGAAGTCGAAGGCGAGACGAGAGCAATTATATCGATCTCGAGTTGGTTACGCGATAGTACGGGGTTGAAAATAACGACAGGTTTACTACAGTCGAGGAAGGTTCATCGAAGCCGAAGCTCACCCGAACACGCTGCCTAGTGACGACGGGTGCGATTCTCAGGATTCGTTGGCCGACTGAGGCTTGGTACGTGTCACCATACGTGCACGCCTTCTGAGATTTCAGCAGAGTGCATGTGTATTACGACGGCCTACCATCGTTCGGGAAAATCGCGGTATGGAATACGAACGTGTCAGTGCAGTCGAAGTCATCCCACCGACATCGGAAAGCATCCGAATCTACATCAAAGTGATGACGGATGCGATCCTCAGGGTCGGTTGCCTGACCGACACTTTGTCCGTGTTGCCATACGTGCACACCTCCTGAATAATCAGCGGGGTGCTCGTGTGTTACGACGACTCACGTTCGTTCGTAAAGGTCGCGACGAATCCGCGCCGCTACCGACAATATTGCGGCGTGCGGAACGCGAAATCCTTAAAAAATATTAGGACCCATCGTGGAGTTACAGCAGGGTTAGTGTGGGTGCCTACGCGGGGGCTAGATCAGGGACGCACGACAATAAATGTAAACACATTCGTACTGTTGAAACGCCTTGAATCGTGGACCGCATAGCGCGTATATTACAATACACAACGAATCATGTAAACAGTTCTGGGAGAATATATTTGTCATTCTACCTCCGATACCGTCTCCAGTGCCTGGAGGCACGACCTCGTCATACATGCGAAGTGATCGCGGGTGTTCTCCTTAGGGTTGGCTGAGCGATCGTAACCTTGCACGTGTCGCCACACATGCGCGCCTCCTGAGAGTTCGGCAGCGTGTATGTGTGTTGCGACGGTCCTCTGTAATGTGGGGATAGTCGTTTGGATGCGTCGGGACGATCACGAAGCGGAAGTACGTTCAAGCACCCAAAATAGCAAAACAAACGGTTACAAGTTTAAAATAATCGTACTGCGCACTAGGTATATGTGTATATGTATATGTGTAGAATCCTATATATATATATAAGTTTTAGTTCGGGGACATAAGTTAGATGGTACTGTTAAGGTCCTTACATTATACATGAGAGATTTCTCCCCGTGCTCGACACAAACGACAGACATTGAAAGGGACATTCGTCACTAGGCCCGTACCAAGCCCTTATCTCCCTACCCATTCGTATCATACATTTGAAGTTGCGAAATATGAAAGAAAACCTTATATTCAACATGTTATACATACGAATATTAATCTTGCATTATGAAATATTAATTTACAGTATACTTACAAATTTTTCAGAATCTTCTGTTCCTCCATTGGATCCACAGTACAGTTATTTACTCACACGAATACGTTCGAATAACATGCTTGTGTTCCGGGCTCAATGTAGGCACACTTTCTGACACACTTTCTCACGTATTATTATTTATTTCTAATTACTTCAAATGCGTTTCAAATCTTGTCTTTTATATCGTTTATTTAAGAATGTAAACTTGAAATAATCGAATGTCTGAACACACAAAAATCAATATTTCGAAATTATTAAATATCAATAAATCGAAAGTATTCAGAAGCTCGTGAAGTATATTGCCAATTGTTAGCTAGTCGGGGGGTACGGGTATACAAGAGATATCCCGGACCGTCGCGAATTTCAAAGATTAGACCATCGCGTTAGCGATGCGATAATGAATGCCGATGTTCCTTTAAATGCAACTTCGACGTCAGATCGCCCTCATGTGCACTGGCGCGAAGAGGAACGGGCTATTGCTCTTGCACGCGTCTTTCCTTTAATGGGCCTTCGTAGGATTGCTCGACGAATTGAAATTGTGCATATGACAGTTCGTCGAATAATTCTCGAAGAAGGTTTACGGCCTTACAAATTTCAACGCGTGCAAGCACTTCTGCCGAGCGACTACGTTACTCGTCGCAATTTTTGCCGGTGGATGTTGTATTATTAAAAATATATTATTCAGAGTGAACGTAGTTTTTCCAATAATATTATCCAAATTCTCAAAACACGCGTATATGGAAGTACCAAAACCCCCGCGCAATTATTCAACGTTTTAATCAAGTACGTTGTGCAATAGATGTATGGGTGGGTATCCTTGGCAGTGATATTATTGGACCAATTTTCCTGCCGAAAAATTGACGAGTTAATGGTATTAGACTTTTTAAAGACAATTTTAGTAAGAAAATTACGTGAAGTCGTGCCACATGGTAGGAATCGTTCATGGTAGGCATGGTGATCCACCGCATTCAACGATTTTAGTTAGAAATTACCTTAATGAAATGTTTGACACGCGTCAGATCGGTCGTAGACCTGCACCTCATATTTGCCGCCCCCTCCCCCTCGTCAGATTTAAATAATCTTGACTTCTTCCTTTGGGGAGTAGTCAAGAGTATTGCTTACAGCTCGGGTACGCAGATGAATGGTGTAGTAGATTTAAAACATAAAATTGAGAACACATTTGAAATAATTAGAAATAAAGTGGACATATGTGAAAAAGTGCGGCGGAATTTTAAAGAACGATTACAAGTATGTTTGGACACTGGCGGCGCCCACATTGAACCCGAAAATCAGGCACAGTTATTAAGATTGATTCGCAAAAATGGTAGTGACCTCTGGATTCGCCGAAGGAACAGACGATCCTGAAAAATTTTTAAGTATATTTTACATTACTATTTTATAATGTAGGATTAGTATTTGTATGTACAAGATTGGATATAGGGTTTTCTTTCATATTTCGCAAACTTCAAATATATGATCCGAATGGGCAGGGAGACAATGGCTTGGTACGGGCCTAGGTACGAATGTCCCTTTCAATGCACGCACACGATTCTGTTCTATCTCATCGACACGGCCAGGTAGACCGTAGTAGCAACTGCAAAATTCGTGGCATCTTCATAATGAAAATAATAACAAACACAACACAATCCGAATAATGTTGTAGGAATACTTTAAGAGAACTCCTACGTCAGACGTGTACATATCGGGTGGAGTGATTGGACACCGATTTCGTTAAAGTCCTTCATGATATTTCGAGAACACGATTCTCAAACGACAATTGGATATTCTATATTTCCTCCCCTCCCCTTTCTCTCTCTCTCCCTCTCCCTCTCTCTCTCTCTCTCTCTCTCTCTCTCTCGCTCGCTCGCTCGCTCCCTCCCTCCCTTTCACCCTCGCATTCGTCCCTCTTATATAAGGCCCTCTTTGATTTTTCTTCTCTCGCACTCTTACTCTCTCTCTATATCAGTCTCACATCCATTTGGAAAACCGAATCAGTCACGTACGCCCTGTGCTTGGCGCCCCTAAACACTTCACTCCTGTCACCGAGATCAAAACACTCTTCTTCCACACTTCGGCCCAAACAGACTTCCTTTCACACAAGACCCAAATTCATTGGCGCCACAACGCGACGTCGCGTCCACAGTCACCCTACACAATCACTCCAACACAGTATCACATTTATAACCCCACAATATTTACGCAAACTTTCCGTTAATATAATTGTAATGCGAAGTAACTTTCATCGTTCATTACACCAGTAAATATCGTCGGAATTATATCACATTTGATATCATCTTCACTACAAAAAAGTCACGAATATGTTGGCGAAAGTCTGATAAAAAATAATGAAAAATAAAGAAGTTCTCGAGCTTCGCTGTCCTTTTCTACGTTCGGTACTGCATCAAAGAATGGTAGGGTCTCGTCGGCAGCATTGATGACGCTGTGACTTTGACAGAAAATTCATAGGAGAAATTACAGGAATTACGACGTGTTTACCGACCGCGTCGAACTGTAAGTGGCGGTAGACTATCGCTGTCCTTTCCTACGTCCGGAATTTCATCAAAGAATAGTGTCCCGAGCACGACAAGACCCGAGCCGCTGACATACAAAGCGAATACACTGTACTATTATACTGTTATAGTAACAGTAACACTATCCAGTATTACAGTATTACTATTATATGTTGAGACATGAGCCGACTTTTTCAAAACACATTGGAAGTATCGAGATATCTTGTTCTCAAAAATTTCGCAATCCGAAATTTATTTTCAGAATTTATTTTTCAAATTTGTTTTGTATATTTTTCCCCCGAAATTATCATGTGACATACTGGAGTAGGCTTATAGGAGATAGAACTAACAAAAGATAAAGCATTGGTAATAGTACCTCCTCAGTAATGTGGAAACTTATTGATACGAGTGGCACCCGCAACTCCTACGGTACGCGTGTGAGGTGGCTCGAGAACTAGGATCATCACGGGAGCCAGATGCGTGGCCGCACAGTGATCCCAAACGCCTAAAAGCTGGCTAAAACCCCAAAAATGAATTATGAGTTAGGATCTTGTTACCCATTGGGAGTTACAAAAAGTAGTCGTAGTCAAAACTTCGCTTTCGTTAGACAGGCATTTTTCACGAGCGTGAGCGTAGTTACGAAGTATAAGCACAAAATGTGTGTTACATTGGAAGCTAATGATTTTTATAGTACATAATGGATGCACAGTTTTTGGACGTGAGTTCAATCGTTTTTAATGCTGAATTGTGCTGAAGATGTAGAGATAAGTTAAAACCCCTACCATATGCGATCGAATAACCTACATAGGGTCTTAGTTTATACTATTATCTTGCATTATCCAAAATACTAACTGCCGGTTGCTGTCTATTCACACGTACCGCCATTTTGTGTAGTGCAGAGTAAGCATTTTACTAACTTTCATCAAAATATTTCAAAATCTATGAATGATACAAAAAATGTTTCAGATCAAAGATGTAGGGATTAAAGGAGCGCATTTGATAATGATATGAACTTAACCTTGCAGTGACTTTGAAATGTCCTGTGAAGGTCAGGAATGATTTAAAAAAAGAACCATTATTTTTTGTATCGCATTCTTATAGCTGATATTCAGACGTTTTCAAAACACTAAAATAACATTATTTTTAGTTAATTTGTTACCGAGATATAAACGTTTTAATAAGAGAGCTAAAGAGAAAACTACCCCCAGGGGACAGAGAGGTCTAAGTAAATTAATTCTTGGAATTATTAAATTATTTTTATTTTTTTTTCATACATGTTTTAAATATTTATTTCTATTACTTACCTTCAGGGTCTCGTGATAGTTAAATCCAATTTACGGGGAAACAGATTTTTCTCTTTATTAAAAGTTATTTGAATAGTAATGTCAGTGTAATATCTGAGCGCCTTCAGAATCAGATATTCGAACAATACGGGAGTTTAATTGAAATAAATTATGAAACAAAGACTGCATTAAGAAAATTAGTTTCTTACATTAGGACAAAATGGAAAAGTGCAGACACAACAGAAGATATGATATTTATAAATTTTGCTACGTGGCTTAATTGGTCTGTTGCATTCCGCATACCTGCAGACAGTAATGAACACGCGAAAAAACATGGCTGCCTTTCTTCAGAATTTCAAACCTCTAGCGAAAGATCAAAGCGAAGAAAGACAGAAGATATTCGTTTAAATGTTTCAAGTGATTATCGTATGCATCTCAAATGAGTCTTCGAGCATCCAGAAATTTGGCTGAATCAAAAGTTTTGAAAGATATATCATCGACTTTATTGAAAGCTGTCGGAATATATGAAGTCAATAACATTTCAACATAAAAGAACTGACTTATTAATCTGGCTTATTATCCAACACAAGGTGACGAAAAATGATTATATCGAATTAAGAAAAATGAGTAGAGCGAATAACTGCAAATTATATCCGTCATATAAAATAGCGTTAAATTAAAAAAACTTATGCTATTCACGGATGACAGAAATACTTATTACGGAAATCTAGCGCCGAAGTAAAATTACAAGCTTTATTAGATCATACAGTTGAACACATATTATTATTACAAAACAGCGTTTTTGAACTTTTAAGCCAAGCAAATGTTGGCAATATGCGGCTTATTTGCAAATGGGGATGCGACGGAAGTGCGGGATAAAGTACTTACAAGCAAGCATTCATTAACGACGATGAGGATAAATCAGATACACACATTTTTTTGACTTCGCTTGTTCCTCTGCAGCTTTTGTCCTTTGACTCCACAACTGGAAAAGACAGTATTATATGGAAAAATCCAAGTCCGTCGTCACCCCGCTTTTGCAAGACCGATTAGATTATAATTTATACATGAGACTACGGAGGTTACATTAAACGAAGTGTCTTATATTGAAAAATAAATTAAAATGCTTCGATTCTTAGAAACTGTTGTGGACGGGAAAGAAATTGTGATGTATCAGCTCGCACTGACAATGATAGATGGTAAGTGTACAACGTCGTTGCAACATCTACATCTTCCTCACAACGGTGTTACTTATGTGGAATAACTACAAAGGATTTTAATAACATTGATTTAATGTTAAAAAGAGATGTAATTAAGGATCACGTACAATTCGGGTTATCCATGCTGCATGTGTGGATTACCTTTTTTGAATGCTGTTTGCATTCGCGGGAATAAAGATAAAATGAAACTGGCGCAATGTAAAAAAATTTATACAAAAAGATCTTCGCAAACAATTGGGCCTCATAGTTGATCAACTGAAACCGGGATTTGGAAGTACCAACGACGGAAACACAGATCGGCGATTTTTCGAAGAGCACACGAAATCTTCTTTAATAACAGGAGTAGATGAAACGTTAATCGGACAATTTTATATAATTTTACAAGTAAGTTTGGTTTAAAGCATTAAATAAATAAGCAATTTTACAAGTAAGTTAAAGCGATCATGAAATTGATAAACCATCAAATAACGTCATGTTGCAGGTACTCTCAAGTGTATTCGATATTAACGTAAATAAATATGAAAAATACACACTGAATACGGCAAAATTATATGCAGAACTATATCCATGGTACTACATGACCACAACTCTGCACAAGATATTAATACATGGACATAGAATAAATCATGTGTGTTTCTCCCAATTAGGCAAATGTCTGAAGATCCTCAGAAATCGGTAAATAAATATGTCAAAGAATTTTGAGAGCATTTTTCTCGAAAATGTTCAAGTTCAACTACAATGAAAGATGTCTTTCTACGATTACGGCTGAACTATGGTCCTAATATTTCATGCACTAGGATAATAAAAAAAAAATATTGAGAAGCTTATTGCCAGAAGCTATGCATATACTAGGGCCCCCAGAAACAAGTAACCCATCAAACAGTGAAAGTACAGAGGATAATAATGACGAAGAATCACTATTATAAAAAGTACCAAACTGCTATAAGAATAACTTAACCTTTGTAAATTTTTAATTTAATAAAAATGTGTGCAAAACACATATACATATATAATTTTTATGTATAAATGTGTAGGAATATTTCGAAGGAAACTCCTACGTCCTAGGTGTGACGTATCGGGTGGAGTGATTTCATACTGATTTCGCTAAAACACTTTATTCGACAACTCGACAATTCGATATCTCGGCAACTCATTCCCTCGCGCCTCCCCCCCTCCTGCCCCCCCCCCCCCCCCCCTCTCTACCGACTGGCTGACTGACATCCCTCGCATTCGTCCCTTTTACAATAAAGCCTTCTTTCATTTTTCCTCTCTCGCACTCTCATTCTCTCTGTATCAGTTTCTGTTGGAATTTATTCCATAAATGTAGAACAAAATCAATCTATTATTTCTTTAAAAGGTAGGATCGATTGAACCAGCTATTGCTCTGTATATGCATACATTGTATCTTCAGTTAATATACATTGTATATTGTCCCCGACATGGGACCCTCGATCTTCGATTGTTAATATTGGACTGCTGTTCCTCTGTTTCGATCTCTTGCGTTTCATTCGTAACGTTTCTTTCGCTGGTTAAAGACGTGTCTTGTGAGAGACACGTCACGTTGTGACGTGCTCCTAGAGTTGCTATTCTGATATAAATCTTATTTCGTATTTTATAATAGTGTGATTTGCTTTAATACCCATACTCCCAACAGTTTCACATCCATTCGGAAAACCCAAACAGTCACTCTTCTTTCACACATCGACTCAAACAGGTTTCCTATCACGCAAGACCCAAACATGTTAGCGCCACGATGTCGCGTCCACAGTCACTCTAAACAATAACTCTAATACAAGGTCTCATTCATAACCCTACAAATGCGTTAAAACTTGAATGCATTTAAACGGCCTTGGCATAGTAAAAATGAGATTCTGGCTAGTATGCATGGATGTAAAAGTCTGGGCAGCTGTCGAGACTATAATTGTATAGTTTCCCAAATTGAGGAAATCGTGAAGCATGTTAGAGGAGGGAGAGAAGTATATTCGTTTACAAGAAATACATAGTCTATTGATGAATATGAAACTTCAGTTCCAAACATTAGTCCCGTTTTTATATCTCTCGAGAATGACGCTATTCTGAGATACTATTTAAAGCGTTGGAGAGTGGGGAGAATATCGAACGTGACTCCCCACATTGGATAAAAGATATTGTTACGAGTTTCGGTACGTTAGGCCGTCCATCCACGATGCGTCGCGTCAGAGACGCGAATCCGTAGCATATGAAGCACGATTTCATTCTGCCAACGATGCGTCGCGTCGGAGACGCGAACGCGACAGAATGCCGCTTGCTGTACGCTTCCGTACTGCAACAAATGTAAAATAATAGACGTCTGTCCACGAAGCGTCATCGTCGCATAGTCACCGCTGTAGTGACCGAACTTCATTTAAACGCACGTAAGAAAATAAGGATTGTGCTGCGATTAACACTGTTTTTATGCGCTTACTGTAAGCTTCTACTCGTTGTTCACGTAGCACATGTATACACTTTTGTATTAAGTACTTCTCGTACTATTTGTACTGTCTGTAATCCCGATTAACACGTTATCGCGCTCACAGGTTATAGGCCCAGGCGATTAGGGAACAGTTGAGAAAAAATTTAATTTGTAAGTGTTTGTTTGGGTGGAAGTTGCCCGCGTTTTTTTTTTTTTTGAGGTTATACACGTGTTCGTCGACCCCCGTGTTACTTTTTTTTTTTACTAAACGGAAATGTCGCTTCCGATGAGGATTGAGTCACTTAATAAGGAGAATTACGACTCCTGGAACATGCAAGTGGAAGCTTTGATTACGAAAAACGACACGTTTATGGAGACGTACCGAAACCGAGACAAATTGAGGGCAATGCAGATTCCGAGGCTGCAGTAAGTGCATGGCTGCGAGCAGATAAGCAAGCTAAGTCTGACCTTATATTATCTATAAGACCAAGTGAACTACAACAAGTCCATGGATGCGCTTCATCGCGAGAGATATGGGTCAAATTGCAAAATTTTTATGCTTCTAGAGGGCCTGCATGCCAGGCCAATTGTTAAAACAGTTGACATTGCAGCGGTTACAAGAAGGGAAAAATGTGCGACAGCACATGAACAAATTTTTTTATGCATTGGATAAACTGGCCACAATGGGAGTGGAGATCAATCAAGATCAGCTATGTATTATGTTGTTATATAGCCTTCCACACAGCTTTGAAAATTTTCGGTGTGCCATCGAGCCTCGGGATACACTACCTACACCAGAGGTCTTGAAAAGTAAAATTTTAGAAAAAAATTAAGCTCGTGAACAAAATTGCTCCAGTGGCAAGACTGAAGCAATACCAGCTTGGAGGAATAAGAAGCCGATACCAAAGGTTATGCCTGCAAGTAAAGAGGATAACCATAACAATACAAGCAGCACAAAGGGAAAATGGGAGGTAAAGTGCTTTAAATGTCGTAAGTTAGGACATGAAGCTCCAGAGTGTCCACGACCTAATGCACCTGGTGCAAAAGCAGCGCAAGTGGAAGATGCTTTCGTGAATACCCATGGCATGGACAGTATGTCCTCAATACACAGTACATGGAGAGGTGTAATCGTTGGTGCCTTGACAGCGGAAGCACATCTCATATATGTCGAGATGCAAATAGTTTTTCAGATTTGAAAAGCGTGGAGTGTGGAGAGCTGAAGCTGGCTAGTCAATCTTCAACCAACATTGAGGCTAAGGGTACAGTACAGTTGGTAACAAATGATGGCATTCGAAACAAAGCAACCGAGTTACGTGAAACTTTGCTGGTTCCTGACTTGAGGATGAACTTAACGTCGATGGCTCGGATTACTGATCAGGGATATGAAATTTCATTTCGCAGAAATGGTGCAAAAGTAAAAAACTCTGAAGGTCAAATTAAGATCGTCGCTGATCGCATTGGTGACCTGTATTATATAAGACAAGAAGACAAGCAGATTTGTGCGATGTCAACAAGTCATAATGAAGAGACTATAACATTGTCGCACGAGCGTCTGGGACATGTGAATGTCCGAGATCTTCTACAGATGGTGAAGAACAAGCAGGTCCTTGAAATAAATTTGTAAGGGAATGAAACTCTTCCTTTCTGCGAGGTTTGTATGAAGAGTAAGATGACATCTTTACCATTTGCGAGACGGACTAGCAGAACTAACAAACGATTGGAGATCGTACATGCGGATCTGTATGGGCCGATGAGGACAGAGTCCAGGGGAGGAGCTCGATTCTTCGTTACCTTCATTGATGATTACTCGAAATGGTGCGAGGTATATTGTATAAAAAATAAAAGTGATGTTCTTTCTGTTTTTATGCAATACTAGCAACTCGGGGCGTGCCTTCCTCACGCCCTCGCAGCCAGGCCCCCCGGGCGGGTTGCCCTTGCGGGCGGCGCACAATGCGCCCACCAATAATATTACAACTTTTGAACGACTGGACTTTAGCAATTAATATCAATGCCTCGTTGTGAAGTTATCTTTGTATTTGGTCCACAAATCAATCGGTTTTGATGGGAAGCATGTTGCGGTATCGTCGAAAACAATGTTCGTATTTGATGAGCGTTTGACGAAAAAATTGGAAAAGCTGTAGAACGATGTAGAACGATATCACGGGATTCGAAATTTTCACCAACGACGACAATGGCAACATCATCAATTGTTAGCGCATTGAAACGTCTTGCGTGTTCTCCCGCAGACGTCTTATCGGCTCTGATTACAATTTTGTGATTATCAGATGGCATGCGGTCCGGTGCGGTTTTAAACAATGCAAGCAATTCATTGTGTTGATGAAAAAAAGTTTGCAGTTGTTCCACAATTGGTCTTTTCACCGAACTGTTGTGTGCACAACGCTGATCTACTTCTTGTGGTGAATTCCCCATGAAATAAATCTGCAGAAATTTATAGTCTGCATCCAGCGATGGCAGAAGCAAACCTGCTCGATGATATATTTGACCTTGAATCTTGAAAGTGGGCATGAAATTATCCTGAACCACATTTGTTGTGCCAAATGAAGTCATTTGGAAGCAACTATTGTAATATTCTGGATTTGTGTCAGGAAATGTGTGGAATCTGTTCCTGTTCCAGAAACTAATGAGCGCAATGGCTTTGGTGGCGGGACCAATGGAGCCAATTTGACTTTGCCACTTGCGCAACACGATCCAGGTGTTTCATTTTTGTACACCAATGCCTTACAATGTGGGCACACAACACTCATGGTTTCAATCGCAACGTATTTTTCTACACTGTAATCAATTGTCATGTCATAACGAAATGCAGCTCGATGACTATTCAACGCAACAATTTTTTGTCCTCTTGCACGATTATTCGAATTCATTGTCGCGCGATTGGTTTCTACTGATCGATGATGTCTCATTCGATGCATATCATCTTCGTTACTATCTTCTCGTTCTTCTGGTGTAAGTACTGAACGTGTGTTTGGGACAATCTATTCCGTTCAATTTCACGTCGTTCTTCGCGTTGATCTACAGTTCGATTAGATCTAATATTCGCTTGCTTTGTAGCATTGCGAGTTCTGCGACCTAAATTGCTCCGTCTTATTGACGGCATTTGTAATGCGATTATAAAATTTTGTTAATTCAAAACAAATTTGGTCGATTGCGACACAATATGTACGGTCAATCTTTATATAATAAAAATGAAATGCTATAAAAATAAAAATAAGAATAAAATAAAAACAAACAGAGTACCACAGGGGGCGACACGGTAAAAATAAAAAGAAAATTAATATTGAAATATTGTCGGTAACCAACAGAGTACAATAGTACAACAGAGGGCAACAGCATGGATATGTTTAGCAATTGCTAACATAAGGACAACATTCGCTTCCGCTACGCATATTAATACCGCCCACGCAACACTTTAATTGCGAGAAACTCGCTACGTCGCGTTGTCCATCTGGCGGTGACCGCGGTAGGTGATGCCGTCGTGGACCTCTGGCGGCAGTCGCGGTGAGTAGTCTCATTTTTTCACGAATTTTCCAATTTCCGGCCAACTTTTCCTAACTTTCTTTGCGTAAAAACCTGATTCGGACTACAACGAACATTAAAAAAAAAAAATTAGCCAAATCGGTTCAGCCGTTCTCGCGTGATGTCGTGACCAACGAACAGCATTCGATTTTTATTCTCTTATTCTTATACGTTATCTTATATATTATTTTATTCTCTACGATTCTTATTTTCCATATTGTTCACCATTGTAATCATTATTTTATAATCGATAGTTTTAGGTGTAATTAATTAATTTGGAACTTATTGCGATATTTATAAAATAATGATTATTCAACAAAATATATTCTGTAATAGTTATAGAATTAAAAAAAAAGAATAAATACAATATTCAAGTAATGACAAAATTTAATCGTTCTTATTTTGATCCGTAGTAAAAAAACAGAAAATTAATTTTTTTATTTATTTAACCGATAATACCATTTCTAATGCTCGACTGCATTAACTGCAATTATTCAAGTAGAGGTAGTAACGAAATAAAAGTGTTAAGTAATGAAACTAACTTTAGACAACTCCTATCCACATAATGGTGGCAGTATTATTGCTATTTGTACAAACGCACAGATACACAGATTCTTATATCTTGCAATGCAAGTTGTTTTTTTCTCTATCAACCGATTTCGATGACATTTTCAGTTTGTATATCACTAACATAGAGGTAGAGATAAAAGTTTTGAGAAGTGTCTAAGTCATTTTAAGTTTTAATTATAATTGTATTGTTTGCTTTTTTTTATACCTTATAGAATTGTTTCTTTACATTTTATATGTTTCTTTATATTTTATAATCCTAATTAAGGAGTTCCTATATACAACAATCTTCGTCAGAGCAAGAAGACTGGAAGCGTGCAATATTGTCGGAAGTGGAAAATATAGTCAAGAACGATACTCTACAAAACGTCAAAAGGTCAGTAGCACAAAACGTTATAGGCAGTCATAGAGTTCTTACAAATAAGTACCATTCGGAACGGAAGCATCGACAAAAGAAAGGCGAGAATAGTGGCAAAGGGTTACAATCAGCGGCATGGTACGAATTATCACCAAACATTCGTTCCTGTGGCCAGACTGGAATCAGTCCGAATTTTGCTTGCATTGTCTGCACATTTTGAGATGAAGATCAGGCAATTCGACACAGTCACAGCATATTTAAATGGACCGCTTGATGAAGAGGTATTTATGGAAGTACCAGATATATTTCCGAAGATGCTAAAGTTGTTGAGCGAACAAAATAATACTAACAACGTAATAAAGAAACGATAAAATCAGATGCAACGACAGCTGAAAATGCCTGTCAATTAAAAAAGGCGTCATATGGGCTGCGTTAGGCAGACAGGAAGTAGCACGAGACAAAAAACGGTACTCAAAAATTGAAGGGAATTGGTCTCCAAGCAACAAAAGGAGAATCATGTATGTATCACGCAAGGCGTAATGACGATATAATTTTGTTGATTGTCTATGTGATGTGTTGTGATTGTCTTGTTTTGTTGATTTACTCGTCGCATCCACCAACGCAACGATAAGTGGGCAGACGAGGTAAAATCCAAATGAACCAACAATTTCAACTTGAAGGATTTAGGTTTGGCAAAGTATTATCTGGGCTTAGACATCACTCAAGAACATAATTTCGTAATGGTAAGTTAGCAGGGTTATGTAAATGACGTTCTTACTAGATATGCAATGAGTCATTGTAATCCCATAACGGCTCCAGTGGAATTGAAAACACCTAATCCAGAACATGATACGGGAAAAATGTCAAGTAGTTCCTACACAGATAAAATAAAGAACAATCAAGGGTATCGCGAGATAATAGGCTCAATAATGTATCTGACTAGATATATTAAATACAGTATCTAGGCTTGTTCAGGTTATCAATTGCAGTAAATTCTCGTTAGGAGGCAGTTGCGCCATTCTGTGGCTGACCCTTAGACGAAATCTGAGGTTGTCTCCAAGCGTCGCATTTGAAATACACAGGGCACGCTGGTAACGTAAGAGTCATGTCCGTCTACAAGTAATAAAAGTCCATGACTACTAAGCGATAGTGACAAGAAGACTGAGAAAATATCTTTCTCTGATACAATGTTGCACGTAACTCGAGAGTCGTCTCTCTTCGGTCCCTCACCGCGGTGGTGTGGGTAGTTCCACTGACTCCAAATGGTAAGGTTGACACTAACTCGTAATAAGAATTTACTTGAAGGATGTTATAGGAGGCAGACGTGAAAAGGGGAGTTCACGAACACGGATGATGCCACACATGCATAAAAACAACCGAACAAGGTTCTTGAACTCTCTTGATTTCTTGAACTCTCTTGAATTCTTGAAAAGCAAAAATTAGTGCCTTGAGTACTAGTGACGGGCGTCAGTTCGTTTACCTCATCGTCCAAAATCAAACAAAAAACCGAAAAATATCAAGAACGTGGTAAAAGGACGCGTCCGCGCCGCGGCCGGGGATTCGCGGTCATACGGCGATGTCTAACGCTACGATAAGATACGATACGCTTACGACTACGACAAATGGCTTACGAACACGAAGTGCGAACACAGATTATGGACTAGGATTTTATGTTTATTCGGCGTTGCGAAGTATTTGCGTAATTGTCTCTCTGATAGTTGTCTTTGACGGCTGCAAAGCGGATATTAAGGTATTTATCAGGTACGAGGACCCTTGGGATTAAGTTAACCAGGTCCGATGAAGTGCTATTGGGATATTCAAATGCGGACTGAGTAGATGTACTCATGACAGCTGGTTCTATATGGGCCTATACATTTCATCTTACAAACGGAACTTGCAACCGTGTTAGTTTATATCTCGTAAATATCGAGCATCGATATCGATCCCACGGTAATACTCTGTTACGTCACCCGCGAGTCCTGACAAAGAAAAGGATCGCGAGATGAGCGCGCATCGATGCCTAGTCGCTACCGGTCGAAGGAGGTCGATGTGAGCTGCAGATCAATTACTCTACCTCTGAAGGGGTTCTAGTAGCACGCGTTTGCGAAGTTCACGCGAAGTGCACGCGTCCTGAATACGCATGCGTCTCAAACCGAGGAGTCACGAGCATAAACTGCGTCGTGACTCTGCCAAGTAACGTAAATCCGCAGCTCCGTGACTCTCGGCCGCGACCACGTAGAAGTCACTAGCAATCACGGGATTGCTCCGAGTCGTTTGACTGATAAACAACAACAGCAAATACAACGTTACTGTGTCCATATAACATAAATTCTTAAATATTGTACCTTGCACCTTGCAAGGTGAAGTGGGGAAGACTTCTGGTCCTGGGGTGCTACAACTCACCCAGTCGTGACTCCGCCGAACTCGGGATGTTCCTGGACCGGCTGGGGCTGATGATAGCCCCATATAGAGCCGGTCCGGTGCTGGTCCTGGGGAACTTCAACGCGAAGTCCACCACCTAGGGTAACCGCGGGACCAGCGCCCAAGGCGGAGTCCTGGAAGACTGGGCAGAGGAGATGGAGCTCCAGTTACTAAACGGGGCTCCGTGCCTACGTGCGTGAGGTGGAACGGGTGGTCGATAGGAGACGTATTGTTCGCGACCAACGCCGCCGCGCGCCAACTGGCGGGTCTGGGATGGAGAGACCTTGTCGGATCACTGCTACGTCCTGATGGTCTCGGACTCGCCGTTGGACACGCTCCTCCGACGTGGACCCCATCAGCGTCCACATGGACGCTGAAACGACTGGACGGGGACCTCCTGAGGGCCGTGATGATCGGCTCCGCCTGGCCTTCGGCCAGGGAACGCGGGGCAAATGAGGGGGTGGCTTGGATCCGGGACACGTTGTAGATGATCTGCGACGTGGCGATATCCGGGGTCCAAGCTCAGCCCCCGAGAAAGTCAGCTTACTGGTGGTCGGGGGAGCTGGCCAAAGTTCGCAGTTCGGCCGGCCGAGCCCGCCGCCGGCGAGAGTCCCCGAGCTGTACAGGGAGCACAGATCCGTGTCCGACCATGTAATGATCGGACAAGTTCCGGGTTACCAAGTGGGAGCTTAACCGGGCCGTCCGGGAACTCCGGGCTGGGGGCAAGAAGGCCCCCGGCCCTGGTGGGGTTCCCGGTGGTATAATGGCCTTAGTCCTGGAGGTCCTCGCGGAGGACTGGAGGTATTCCCCACAGAGTTGAAAAGAGCGTGCCTGATTCTCCTTCAAAAGGAGGAGAAACCCGCAGAGTCTCCCTCTGCCTACCGGCCGGTGTGTCTGCTCGACGAGGCGGGCAAGCTATTCGAGAGAATTGACCTGAGCGACAGCCAGTTTGTGTTCCGGAGGGGGTCCACAATAGACACTTTGGAGAATCTGCGCCTCCTCCGAGAGCAGGCTGTCGCTCGGGGCAGGGTGTTGATCGCCGGGTCGTTGGACATATCCAACGCGTTCAACGCCCTGCCCTGGACGGAGATACTGGGGGCGCTGGACCATTTCCAGGTGGCCCCTTATCTCCGAGAGGTGGTCGGCGACTGTCACCGCGGCAGGGAAGTGGCTTACACCGGCCGGTATAACACCGTGCACACGAGGGAGACGCATCGCGGCGTTCCACAGGGGTCAGTCCTCGTGCCGCTCCTGTGGAACTTGGCATATGACGCGGTGCTGCGGGTTGTCCTCCCCCCCGGATACGGGTGTCATCTGCTATGCGGATGACACCCTGGTTTATGCCAAGGGGGAGGACTGGAGGAGGACCTGGCGCCTCGGAGAGGCCGCCCTGGACATCGTTGTCGGGCGACTCCGGAGGATGGGGATGACTGTGGCCGCAACAAAGACCGAGGCGATCTGGATGTACGGACCGTCGAGAAACCTCCGTCGAGATTGGGCCCAGGATGAGGTACCTGGGCCTGGTTATAGACGGCCACTTCGAGCTCCTCGCCCCCCGACTGGAGAAGACGGCAGCCGCCTCGCGCGGCTGCTGCCGAATGTCGGGGGGGGGGGGCGGATTTGAATGTACGCCGCCTCTATATGCAGGTGGTGCGGTCGATTGCCCTGCATGGGGCACCCGTATGACACCGCCCGCTCGTGGCCAGCCGGCGCAGCCAAGCACTCTTGGAGACTGCGGCGTCGGCTGGCTCTGCGGGCCATACGGGGTTACCGCACCATCTCCGCCAAGGCGGCGGGACTCCTCGCCGTGATTCCACCCTTGCATGTGGTAGCGGCGGAGTGGGCGAAGCTATATCACATCGCCCGCTGCTTCCGCCGCCCGCCGGGGGTGGAGGTCACGCGCGGGGAGGAATTGGAGCTCGAGTGACAGAATCGCTAGGCCCGGACGGAAATGTTTGCGGGGAAATGTTTTGCGGACGGAAATACGTCCGATTTTCCGGGCCCTCCTGCCCATATTTGACATACGTATGGTACAGGAGGCGGGTTAGGTTGACCTTCCGCCTCACGCAGGTGCTCTCCGGCCACGGCTGCTTTGGAGAGTAGCTGCACAAGATAGGGCGGGAGCCAACTGCGCAGTGCTACCACTGCGGCCAAGATATGGACACGGCGCGGCATACCCTGGAGGAATGCCCGGCTTGAGCAGAGTCGCGCCGTATCCTTAGAGCCGCGGTGGAAGGGTTGGACCTCTCGATGTCGGCCGTGGTCGACAACATGACCGACAGCGAGAGGTCGTGGAAGGCGGTGGCCTCCTTCTGTGAAGACGTGATTTCGCAGAAGGAGGCCACCGAGCGAGCCCGGGAACGTGACCCGGGCTCGGCGAGGCGTGTGTGGACGAGGGGACGACCCCCGCGTCGACGTGGGCCTCCCACGAAGGGAGCGGTGAGGGATGGGAGGGCGCGGGGTTCCCACGGCGCTAATTTGTGCCCCCAGGAGTGGGGGCGTAGTGGGGTCGGCGCGGGGAGAATCCCTGCGACCTGATGTCCCCCCGCCAGTGGGGGCGGTGGACTTGGGAACTCGAGGTGTGAGCTGACCCGGGCCCCCGTGGGGGGTGGGCGTGGCTCCCCCCGTGTAGGGACGGCACCCCCCGGGTTAATATCCCGGTGTGAGGGGTGCCGGTCCGTCCCTCCCCTAGAGGGAAGGGGGATTCGTGGGGGGATGGGGAAGGAAGGGTCCATCCTTCCGTTGGCGGCGTCTTCTTGCCTCGGCTGGAGCTGATTCCTTCGGGAGACTGGCTCCGAGTGGGGCACGACGACTCCGGGAGGATTGGGTGGACAGAGCTGGGGATCGGGAAGCCCAATCCGGAGGCTCCAGGGATGGGGCACCGGGCAGATCCCTCCGCCTGGGGTCTTATAGTATAGGCAATGGGGGGTGCTAACCCCCTCCCTCGGGTTGTATGTTAGCTGGGAGGTGTCCTGTTGAGTACTCGCGTGATCCAGGCACCTCCCCTGTAGCTTAGGTGGGCGTGAGGTTTTAGTGGGTAGCCCCTGGGGGCAGTCCCACATAACCCCGGCTTCCCCCAGGGAGCCGGGGTATACGAAAAGCATTTCCTCACGGTAAAAAAAGGGTAGGTTTTATTACCTTAGACCCTAACATCTGCAGGCGGTCAACTCTAACATCTTGCGATACAAATCGCGTACCGCTACAACATATTTGACTGGTACCAATGTCGACTGCGCATAGCGACGGCCTTATCAAGCAGAGAAAAGGCTGCAATGGCCGTGTGCCGGGAACGCGTCGCGCAAAAGGCTGTCAATGAATATTTTCTTAATCTGCTCATATACTAAGGAAAACAAATACTTTTCATGAATGGTTTTTATACCAGAAATGCCAATAAAATGCATTGATGTATAGCAAATTCTTGCTATATAAAAGATTTTTCACATAAATACAAAAATAGAATGTGCAAAGTACCCACTCTTTCAAACTTCAACAACCATTTACAACTATTAGGAAGTACACAAAAATATAATTGGAGGTATGGATATGTACAATGGGGGAAAATGTTTAGTTAGTGATCCTGTGTATCATTCACAAACTAAACATACAGGGTATTCAAAACAAACCATTCAAGACTGATATGGTATATAGAACACACTGTGTTGAGTAAAAAAGCCATCGTAAACATAGGTCGAAAGGTCAACCGTTTCTGAGATATAAACATTTTTGTTTGTAACATCATGATTCATTTACTACTGGTCTTTTGATATTTACAGAAGATTTTCCGATACACAACAGACTAATTCCGGATGAAATCTACTGTTGGCACTTGAATGAGGACATTCAGAACGCAGTTTATATACACTGAAGTAAGAATCGCATGCGGTGGAAGTAAGTTGATCATAATCCTAGCAAAGAAAAATGTTCATAACACAGAAACGGTTGACCTTTTAACCTATGTTTACTAAAGCATTTTTACTCAGCACAATGTGTCCTATATAAATATAAATATATAATATAAATATTGAATGGGTTTTTTTAATACTCTGTATAGACATTCGGCATCACTTTGTTCGAGATGCAATTGAAAAGAGATTGTTCATCCTCAAACACGTTCCGTCGAGCTAGATGACTGCGAATATTTTGACCAAGCCGTTAGCATACATTGGAGATGTGTCACTGAATTTGATCGTTGCTCTAAAGAGAATTGTTTCAAGATTTCGCGTTCTTCTTTACGAGGCGTGTTAAGCCATTCATAGTCTCGCGGCAATAAGTACGCGGTAGACCAAATGGCAACATCTATTATAGGTTAGTTTTCCTACGCCGTTCCCGCATTTTTGTGTGTTGTAGTTCGCTCGGACGCGTCGCTTGCAGCCGCGTGGTCGGCATCGTGGTTTCTATGCACTTATTATTATTATTATTATTATTATTATAGTATATTAGAGTATAAGTTATGTCATATTAAGGTGTGTGCCTTCAAATCAGTCTGTACCTCTATTCAGTCTCCATGGGACCACAACTATTATATACCCAATAGAATTTCTAATAATAAGTGAAGGAAATATTTGGATTCCGATTTTTCCGCAGATATAAATGGTAAAAACTCCGTAGCTAGCAATTACCGTCGATACGTCATCACAGTACCGAGCTTACTATAGCGGTCTTTTCTGTTGTTTTCCGCTCCCTCCTCGCATGAGCCTGGTCAGTCCTGGTCCACATCTGGTGACCAGATCCATGTGGGCCTAACTTTCACTTTCCTGTGCATTTTCCGTTTTTCATAGGCCTCGCTTGGGTCTGTACATTATCCGAACCCCTTCGCCCTCTCATTTTCTTTATGACTGTGTTCCGCTCTAAGCGTTGTCTGCTTGCCCTTACCTTCTTCTCCTACTCGACTTTCTCCTACTTGTCTATCTCTTCTTCCTGGCTATGTTTCTCCGAGAATGGTGTGTGGCAATCCGGCTAGAGTCATCGAAAAGACAAGACCCCGCTTTACGGAATTCTTTAAAATATAAAGTTGTGTTGGAGAAACCGTTATACGGAGTCGAATCATTTCCTTTATATCACGTTCCTCCCCCAATTACAATTAAAAACAATTAATACAATTGGACCAGAATTAAAATTATTTTGCAATTAATTTTTTTTACTTCTTTTATTATTACCACTAGTATAAGGTTTCAACCATGTTTTGGCGATTCTGAACCATCGTGCGTCAGTTTAGATAGGCTTATTGTTTCTTGAGTAAACTAGTGTTCCACTCGAAATCTTAAAATTATTTTCCTTCTTATTTCATTTCCTTTTATTCTTACACAATAGTAAACTATGTATTGTTAATTATAACGATGTCGCATCGAAATCGCAAAAGAGTTATATTATGATATGGCAAAATTCGTCCGTCCTCCCCCCCCCCCCCCCCCCCCCCCCGCCCATGCAATTGTGCTAATTTCTGAAAGTATTTCATTGTTTATACTGCTTTACAGTGAGAATTGCTATGATTCTAGCAGAGAGAGCCTCCAGCGTTCACTCTACTTTTAATCACTTCAATGGCTTCCTCAGGCGATGACATAAATTTCAAGTACAAGTAGGTCGATTCTTGTCACCAGTATTTTCTCCAAGTTTCCGTGTATAGACGTTTGTATTTAATTGTTAATCAGAACGATTTAAGAATAAACTTATAACTATTAAAACAACCGATCAGAACAATCAGAACAGTGGATAATTTTTTTTTGCCTTATAGATAAAGAATTTCCTTAGGACGGTGCAGAACAAAATCGTTGAAAATAAGATTCTCAAAAACTGTACGCATTCACTGAATTTAGTGTTCGTAGACACTTTATTGTCACCGACATTTCCATTTTGACTCATTACCAAAATAACATCCCAGTTTGAAAATTAAATAGAATATCCACAAATCGTTTACGACAGAAATGCGAATCGAATCGGTGACAACAAAATGTCGAAGACTAATGACAGTGAAATCAGAATGTCAATAAAATCCGATGTCGGTGAAATCACAATGTCAAAGAAAACAGAATGTCGGTAAAAACATATAGTGACGTAGTGTCGATGTAAACATTGCGGAGGAAATAATTGTCGGCTAAGTGGAACGGACCCGTAGCTCACAGTTAAACCAAAAAGATAATTAAACGACTATATTTAATTTGTTACGTGACGAGAATTAGGCAGGCAACAGTAACCGAGAATTGTTCATATTTCGTGGGAGTAAACTAGCCGGTCGTGGACTAGTCGGTAGGGGCGTGCGAGTACAGTGAATTCGCATATACAGTGAGCGAAATTCATTTAAACGTACATAAGGAGATAAGGATTTTGAGACTGAAGATCCAAAATTTTCACAAGTAGCATATAATAATAACTGAAGATTATAAATATATAAAATTTGTACATACAAGGTGATCCACGCAACTTGCACACCTATATAACTTCCAAAGGATGCGTTGCACGAAAAAGTTTTGTATACAGAAGTTGCGTGGTCTGAAGGGGTACACAATTTAGTGTATTATTTTTTTACAGGTGGAAGTGTTTCGGAGATTTGAAGGTCGACTTGGAAAGGCAGGCTTGGAAAAACCAATCTCCTTTGTACTGTGGATGGCATTAACCTTTACTGTACACTCGGAGTGCACAACACCCTAACAACAATTTACGTAAAATATGTAAATGACCTTTCCCGTGCTCTTTTTTTCACTACGTGAAAATTTTAATTTTAGGACAGACGCTGTCGACCCTCACTTCAAAATGTCTAAAGAATATCCAGCAACTTAATGGACACAAAATAATAAATAGTTCAATAAATAATTCTGAGGCTTCCCGAATTAAAAAACGGAATTTCAAACAGGAAGAATCGTAAAATGTGGCCATATTTTTTCAAATTTTTTAACACTTGAGCCGATGGTCAAATTTGCAAACAAAGATATTAATATTTTTGCATTAAGAAATCACATTCGATTATAAAATGATACATTATTTAAAAAGAACAGTCTTTTGCAATGATGATTAAATAAAGAAAATCTTTACTAGTAACTATGGTATAAAATATGTTGTGTAGGCAGTTTTCATAAAACTCATCCAAAATAGCAAACTTTGATGGTCTGTATCCTTTAAACAATTTCGAAGATTACAAAATGATGGCTCAATCCCCCCCCCCCCCCCCTCCCATTTTCACTCCGACTACAACATATTTCAGTTTCATCCAAATTCGAAACATGGTCCCAAAAAAGTTATTTAATTTACATGGAATGATCCCCTTTCTAATTTGAATATTTCTTTTAAAAAATTGTGTAATTTACGTATAATATAAGGATGTGAGATGCTGTTTCACCAAGAGACAGAGACGATTCCTATTCCCATGATGTTCTAGAGGAGAGATACCGATAGTTTTCCATAAGGAGTTGTGGAGCCCCTACAAACATTTTTTGTCCCATGCACAGCAGGGAACGTGTCAATGTGCTCTCGAAAGGCCATTTGGAAGAATAAGACGTTCAAAGTTATGGCCCCAACGACGTCGGAAAAGATTTCTACCATGAAGACCATTCTTCGGCCGGCAAACTTCTAACTCGTGTTCTTGAATCTGGCCGCCCAAACAACTTCGGCATCTTGCCTGTCTTGTGTGGGGCGACCTTTAGTCGTGGGAACCTTCCGTTTGTGCTGTCCTGCATGTACACTTCCAGTACTTCGAAACAACCTGTATGTATTAATGAAAGTCTGTCTAGAAGGACTGTTTCGCTCGGGGTACCTTTCTTTATAAAGTAATCGGGACTGCACTGCATTTTGTCTACATTCACAGTAAATCGTGATCATATAACACTTTTCAGTCACTGAATAGCGGAATCGCGTTTAGAAACATACTGATAGTAAATAAAAATGCTGAATAACAACAACATTCAAGGACCTTAGTATGCTTACTTTAACTGCGACCATAGTATGTTTACTATTAACTACAAGTCTCAACCGTGATAAACGTATTCTGCTTTCATATTCTAAATCTTACATGGTTTCTCTTTCTGTGACCTTGAGTGACCTTGGAATAATTATTGTCACTGAATTCCTAATGAAAAGGAGATGTCGATGTTTGTAGATGTTTAAAAAATGGTGGTTCCATTTTAAAAAGTCAAGATGACCTTGATATCTGTACAAAAAATGATAAAAACAAAATTTTTTGGCATCGTGTATGTCATATTGAACCATTCAACTTTGTGTTTAAGATATTTTGCGTATCTTTAATATCACCAAAGATAATTTAGGTGCAAACGATAGGTGACTCACCCTGAGTATAGATATTGAGATGAAACTTGCACTAAATTTAATTTAAAAATTATTATAAAAAATATATATTCATTACGATAATTGTCAATAAATAGGAATAATTTTTCAATGATTTTAGCACGTTCGCACATTTGTCGTTTTTGCGCATTCCCTTTGATGTATGTCGAAAAACCGGCAAGTGATGGATCAACCGCGCGCACGAACGCAAATGAGTAGGTCTTGTAAATCTGTTTACAGGACCGTTCGCACAAGTGCGCACACAAATGCGTGCACAAATGCACGCGGCAGCTTTCATGTATATAAATGGGTTTGCCACCATCTTCTAGATTTTCTGTGTTTGTCCTTCGCGGTAAACGAGTAGTGAATGCAAATATATAGTGCTGCAGTTTCTATAGTCTGCAAGAAATTTTGGAAATTACACAAATACGATCTGTTCGTTGCGCTGGTCACCGAATGTTCATCTCCGTCCCGGCCGCCGATCGGCACACCCTCCGTCGCGCCGTTCGGTTCGCTGAAATTAATGTCGATTTTGCGTTTCGTTCGCTGATCGATTCGCCGTTGGGGCGCAATGTTCATCGAAATGTTCAGATGTATACAGGGCTTAATGAAATGATATTTAATATTATTAAATAACAGTAAATTAATAATATTTAATTAAATGATATTTAATATTATTATTTAGATTATAGATATATGTATACGGCAATGTACCCCTGGCGTACGACACTGTCTGATGATGGAAATGATCGCCCGGGTCATCTAGATTTTCGTATTCTTCAGTTCCAGGTCATAACCTTGGTTTTACTTTTCTTAGCATTTCGGTCCGAAATTTATCACGCCTTGAAATAAAAAATTAATATTGTAGGATGCGTAGAAAATGCGAACACTTGACGCGGACTATTTATTTGTTTCTTTGTTGAAGTACTTGCTTTTTATTACTTTTCATTATCCGCTATTAAGGTATTTGCTAAAACCATATAATCGAATAAAGCAATTGCGTTTTGCATAATGCAAAACAAAAAAAAAATAAAAGCATAATGATTTATCTTGTATGTATATATATGTTATAATAATTTTCTTTTGCTGTTTCTTCCCATAGCTTATCAAGCATGTATCTATTGTGATAATTTTTGTCCTTTTAATCCCATAAAGGACGATTTTTGAAAAATAAACTAATTAATAAATCAAATGACATGGTATAACCAAGGTAAAACAAACATTTTTGTGTCTATGTGCACCACTACTATACGCCGCCTTGCTCACCGCTCTCGCCACCGCTTCACTATACAGGGTGAGGCGCTACAAACAGGACATCTGAATAACTCGGCTGTTATTGGTGTTAGGAAGAAATGCATTAGATGGAACTTACTTGGTTTCGAGGGAACATTAATCTGATGTTATTACCTTTTTTGTAGGTAGACGCGTAAAGGACATATGAAGGTCGACTGTTTGTTCAGGTGGCCTGTTTGTAGCGCCTCACTCTGTATAGAGTAGCATTTGATTACATCGGTTTGATTTTGCCGCGGTGTTTACCTCGTTGCTGTCCTCGATCTTCATCGCTCCACTGTAACTGTACCCTAAGGCCACCGGAGGAAAGCATATTTCCTTTCTTTCACCAACTTTTCAGACAGAGGTTAACAAGATGGGCAGTTGTCATTCTGTCATAAGGAGTTTGGCGGGTATGAGGCATGAAGGTTGGGACGTTACCACAGGTGAATGTAGCCGCGGTCGGGACGCCCGCTTTTTTAAGAGAGGGAGTACGTAACAGTGTTACGGCTTTAAATGAAGTTGCCACCTCCTGCGATATCCTGAAGATATCGCGAAGATCGAGAGAAGTTGACCGTAAGAACGATATTGTGGTATCTCTCGAGTCGTTGAAGCGTGAGCACCGTCTTTATTGCATCCTTCTTAGTCATTATCCGTTGACGGAGAATAACGAGTTGTGTAGCTGGTAGTAGTGTCTTGTGTTAGTTATTGAGATGTGTTCACCGGCGAAGCAGGGCAGAAGCCTCCGCAACAGTATAAATAACAACGCTATGAGTTTAGTTGGCGTTTTCACGGTTTCGAACCACTGTCCAACAGCTCACTTAGATCGAACTGCGTTGGGAAACGGATGGCTTGAATGCGCAGAAGTAACTCCGCTACCACGTTGTGCTCGCCGCACAGTGGGCCAGATTGTATAATTATGAGAAAAAAAGTCCGAAATTGAAGGAAAAAATATAAGTATTGGTGAATATTTTATGTACTATACATTGCCCTGAGACGTAAAGTGACCTCTGGTATTATCATTATCAACGACACAGATACAAATGATGAAGGCAAACACCGCGTCCCGTTATTACTCTATGTTTCTCGAACGTTTGTTGCGAAGTATTACGTAAGTATCAGAACGTGTGTTGTAATTATCTGGCTGTTGCGAAAGACTTTTATCTTCATAATAAAATAAATTCAGCAGTTGAAAGTGAGTACTGCAAATTTATTTAATTTTGGCGATTCAGATTATTGTTTATATTTCGGGAAATCTTGACAATCAAACTGTTCCTTTCTTGTAAGCTATTTCACGTTTTGTAGAGTACGAAGCCCAAGTTACCAAATGTTACTAGCACAAACTATTTGTAGATATCCATGTTGTTATATCCATTTGTATGTACTATCCAGCGGATAGTAACATTCTTGTACTGATATAAATTCGAAAAATTATTGCCTTCAGTTGCCATTTTATGAGAAATAATTTTTTTGGTAGATCGTGAAACATATAACTCGACGATGCGACTTGATACTTCACTTTCAAAAATTAGGACTAATACAATCCACTACGACAGAAATCGGAAAATTGCTGTAAATTATTTACAAAATCAATTACCCTCAATTTTTAAAATAGTTCTAAGAGGCTATTGTATTACATGCCGCAGGACATTCACATTGCGACCATAAGTTTAATTTTCTTAAAAATTCCTTCATATTAACAATCGAGTGGTAAGTTGATGTTACTTTATCTTTAAAAAATTACATGTAATTTAAGTATTTTTTGAAAAATTTTGAAAAATTTTTTTTCGCGATCAAAAATACTATAAACTTAAAGATTGAGACCTCCTATTGACAACAGTAGCACATAACAGTAGTAGTATAAATTGACATCAAGAGCCGCATCAGATGTGTAGAACTTTTATCCAGCTAGATCGGGCATTTGATTTGTGTTGAAAATTGGGCAATGAAAGACAGCTGTCTGCCCTGCCTCGGGAACGCCTTCTCGGACAATTGGACGAACGCGTACACGAGCGGTTTGTGATCCGAGTGGATCTTAAACTCACGTCCTTCGAGGGAATGTCTTAAGTGTTGCATGGTCTCGCAGGCGGCCGTCAGTTCGAGATTGTACGTGCTGTACATCAGCTGCGCCGGCGAGCATTTCCGCGACAAAAATGCGAGGGGTTGACCGTCTGCTCGACGATCGCGCCCATCGCGAAATCGGACGCGTCCGTGACGAGACGAATTTCCGTGGAGTTCGACGCGGGCGCGATAAGGCCCACGTTGGCTTGGGTACTTTTGCATTCGGCGAATGCCGCCTAGGCCTCAGTCGTCCAGTCGATGGGAGGTTTCTCGCGTATGCGCGCGAGATTCGACGCTTGGATTCGTGTGGAATGCACCTGCGATAAAAGTTGGCCATACTCAAGAATCGCTTCAGCTCCTAAATGGTGCTCATCTTGGGGAAGTTCGACACGGCCTCCACCTTGTTTATAGTAGGTTTGTAATCCCCCTTATTCACGAGGTGACCAAGGAATATCACCTTCTTTACACTGCACTGACACTTCCCGCGGTTCAGGCGCAGGTGGAACTCTCGCAGTCTCTCGAAGACTGCAAGGAGGTGTCCCTGTGCTCTTCTTGCGAGGACGATGCTACGACAATGTCGTCTATATATGTAAAGACGAAATCTAAGTCGCATAGAGCTCTGTCGATATAGTACTGGAACGACTGCGCGGCGATACTCAAAGAGGCCGAAGGACATGATTATCGCAGTTTTAGGCTTGTCCTCCGACGCGACAGGGATCTAGTGGGATGCCTTGATCAGGGCTAAGGTCGGGAAAACCAACTTGCCGTGCAGGACGATCGGAAAATCGGGCAGATGCGGTACGGGAGGGGATTTAGGGGACATGAGCTTAATAGTGGCGACTCGAATCTACTATTAGATATATCACAGTGAAATGAGATATACCACCATAAAAATCCTTTATGCTCCACCTCCCCGTGGTGATCTCTCAGCACACACCATAGTTGGTGAGTGGCTAATGGAGCGAGGGATACGGGGTGGGAAGTAGCTTGTATGATGTGTGATGTGATGCCGGCAGGATGTTTGGATCCTGGCAGGATCTCCCATGCCGGCAAAGCTCACACGGAGTAGGAGTGAAAACCGCTGCACATATATGCCCCATATCGAAAACTGGTGGCCATGTTTTACCGGGACGGGGGAGTTGCATGAAACAGCCGGCCTGTGAGAAGAATAATCCTCTATAAAAAAAGTCTCTAACCCCAAGCTATCGTAACGTGGCGATGAGGTAACCCCGGAGTAAGCTCCGGGGGTGGATCGATGGACGCACCGATTTCAAAAGTTCTACAACATCCTTCTGTTGTATTTAGGATTAACGGAGTAAGCGGCTCTTCCTCGGTGTACCTTTATGTTGTAACCGTACAGGTTACATATGGAGACATCGCGTATGTTAAACTCGATGGCAACCCCACCACACCATTCTGTGACGTATCCTGCGAGTCCTGACGGGAAAAAGGACCGCGAGATATCGCGACACTTGTCGCAATGCGCGCGCATCGATCCCCACTTGATACCGATCAAAGGAGGTCGATGCCTGCCGCGGATAGATCACTCTACGTCTGGAAGCCGGTCTAGAATCACGCTTTCGCGAGGTGTAACGCCGGCGAGACACGGTACGCGATCGAGGGGTCAAACCGACCCGATAGAACAGACAAACCGACTGTTCTATCCTCGACGCGTATGCGCCTCAAACCGAGGAGTCACAGCTGCAAACTGCGCTGTGGCATCGCCGACGATTTGACGCAGTTTGTGCCGTGTAGACAGATTCGCGTGGTTGTCGTTGACACTTAATGCAAGTCTTGATTCGTGTTCGGAAAACCCATACGTGTTTCAGTCAGACCTACACAGTCATAATCATTCTGCCGCTATCTATACGGAGGACGTTCGGAGGCCACGTACCGTGCCGAAGAGCAGAGTCCTTGGTAGCGTGGCGTGAGCATTGGCTTAGTGTGCGTCTCCATCCATACCATTCGACCGTACTTGCGGCCGAATGTATGGTTGGTGAGACAGGTCCCAAGTTCGCATTTCGCGGGTCACGACTCAGATTAAGACGAGAAGATCGGGTATTGAAATCCAGGCGTAGAGGCGAAGCGAGCGAGCTGCGTGCGTAGTCACCCGGTAGACATCGCGTGTTTACAAGTTGCGAGTATACGGTAGGGATTACCGATACTCAGAAGTCGGTGCGTCGTCAGAACGATATTTATTGCCCGCTACGTCGGGAAGGACCGCGAGCCGGCGCGTATATACATATATGAACAGTTTTTCTACGACAGCTTATAGCTTGAAATAAGATTATACAGAATATATTACCCATTTTACCAGAGCTCTGTCTATAAACTTTATTTGTCTCGTCCAAACCTCACCGCCTTCCAGTGCCTGGAGGCACGAATCCAACCCGTTCGCGAATTAACACGCGTAGGGAAGACGGGGCAGTAACCGGCCCCCGCAAGACAGAATAGATTTTGCGTGAACTAGTCAAGATAGAAACCAAATTAATACTTGGGGACTAGTGAATGCAAAAAGAACGGTTACAATGTACGCTCGGTATTAGAGAGTATCGAGTGAAGTGTCCCCAGAAATGGGAGGCGATGTAACCAGGCCCAAAAATGAATTGAATGAAATGAATTCTTCTAACAACGAGCCTCGGTGTCACACGCGATCGGGGCCTCTGCCCTAGTGGTAGGGAGACCGGATCAGGTCCGGGCGAGGGCGGGCCAACGCACAGCTGGGGCCGCTTCGGGAACTAGTTCGCTCAGCAGCCGTAGCGGCTACAACCTCCCCCGTCCGTGCCTTTCCTGTCTGTGGACCCACAGCCGAGCACGTCAGCAAACTTCCCCGAGCACGGGGAGGATCCGGTGTCTATTCTCTCGGCCGCTTCGTCAGTCGATACCGGCAGGAAGCGGTCAATCACCTATAAGAAAGCGAAGCCACGGGAAGCACACGGTACAGTGGGGGCCCGATTACCACGCACCCTGTCACCTGCTGCGGAGGGGAGACCCGCGAGTGTGGAATAATGTCTCCTACACCTCGCTGGGGGCGTATATCGCGCCCCATACAGTCGGTCCAATGCTGGTCATGGATCACCCCTCGTGCCGGGACACTCGAAGATTGGCCTTGGGGCATGGAGCTGCAGTTGGTCAACCGGAGCTCCGTGACCACGTGCGTTCGATCGAACGGGTGGTTCATTGTCGATTTGACATGGACCACTCCCACAGCCATGCGTCGTGTGTTCGCTTAGCGGGTGGCCACAGTCTGGGAGAGTCTATCTGACCAGCTGGTATCCGCTCTGCCAGCGGACTTGCCCCCATGGACAAATGACATCTGCTCGCTTCCCAAGAAATAGCCGCTGAAGCGACTGAACGCGGACGTCCTGATAGCCGGAGCTTTCGCTTATTCATGGCCAAAGACCAGGGAGAGCGGGGTTGACGAAGGCGTGGCGTGGTTCCCGGGCTGGAAATTGCTTCCCAATAAGGTCAGTTTACTGGTGATCGGGCGAAATTGCGGACATAAAGGCTGAATGTGTCCGTCCCCGACGCCGGTTCAGCCGCGCCCGTCGCCTCTTCTCGAGGAGGGATGGCGATTAGGCGGGAGCAGTCGTCTGCCATGCTTGACCTATCCCGGGCTGTCCAGCGAATCCGGGACGGGGGCATTAAAGCCCTCGACCCTGACGGGGTTCCTAGACAGGTGCTGGCCTTGGTGTTGGACGTTCTTGCTCTGGCCCTAATACAGGCGTTGAACTCCTGTTTGAGCCGAGGGACCTTCCTCAGGGAATGGAGGTGCATCAAGCTGGGGCTCCTGCGTAAGGCTGGAAGGCCCGCGGATTCTCCCTCTGCTGACCGGCCCCTGTGTCTCCTTGACGAGGCATGTAAGATCTTCGGGAAGATTCTCGCGGACCGCGTAGTCGAGCACCTGTCCCGTGGTGATCCCGATCTGAGAGAGTCAATTCGGATTCGGGGGGGGGGGGGGGGGGCGGAGCGATGGGTTTAATCGTCTCGCCACCCCCCGGGCTGAGGCTTGCCCGCGGGGGGGGGGGTCATCATCAACGCTTTCAACACCCTGCCTTGGAATGACATACTTGCCCTGGAATACTTCCAGGCGGTGCCTACCTCCAAGCGGTATATGGCCTATATCCGGCCTATATCCGGGCTCCTGTGGAATATGGCGTATGACGCGGTGCTGTGGACCTGTCTCCCCTTTGACACCCCTTTCACTACCATGATAACAGGCTGGTGGTCGCCGAGGGAAAGACATGGGGAGGACCTCGGGCCTGGCGCAGGCAGTGATGGGCTCTCTCCGCGAAGAGGCAAGCCGCACGGGGGCGCACCACTGCGGGGAAGATGCAGGGATGGCGGTGGTGGGCGGAGCTAATCCCCACAGCCGCCAAAGGGATGGGGAGGTGACATTTTCTGCCCCCCCCCCCCCCCCCCGCCCGCGGTTGGCTATCCATGCGTGCGGGAGGAGCCGCTTAATTGCTCCTTCCGTCAATTCGGCCGGCTGGCCACCCGTTTCCGTTAGATCTACGGGGAGTGGAGAGGAGGGGCCGGGGCGTGACGGGACACGCCCTCGGTCACCTCTTACCGCGAGCGGTGACCCCTTTCCCCTGAGCGAGGTAGGGAATCGCTTGGGGAAGTGGGGTGTCGCGAGCTGGTGCTCAGATCGCTGAACCGAGCAACCCTTCGCAAAGGGGGACACCGAGTGGGTGACCCCAGCCGTATCCAACTAGATTAGGCATTGAGGGGAAGGAAGCTTTACTTCACCCTGGTTGTCAAAGTTGGGGAGTCACCGTGGTGGAGATAGTTGGTATACCCGTGAGGGGGGGTGTCCCACATATCCCCGTCTCTCTTCCCAGGAAGAGTGGTGAATCCGCAATGCAATTACCCCCACGTAAAACATGGGGCAGTGATGGGCTGCGTCGTCGGTGGGATACGGAGGCTGGAGATGAATATCTCCGCCGGCAAAACGGAAGCGATGTGGTTTCACACGTTTCCTCGGGATCGGCGGGCGCCCCAGCTCTAGATCCGGGTGGGTGTTACCACTGCACAGTGTCGCGAATGGCCATTCTAGTTGGAAAAAAATCATAGACCGTTTCATGCTTCCTCAAATCGATTGAAATTTTCTGTTAGGTCATGAAATGAGATTCAACATATGGGTGGGGTCCTTGTCTCGAGGACCCTACAGTCCATGTTATCGGTATGAATGAGTGTGTGCGTGTGGAGATCGTTTCCAGGGATGGAGATGCAGGGCAGAGCGTTTAAAGTCTAAATAGTGAGCGTTATTATTTTCCTCTGTCATTAAATATTCTTTTTTTTTACTTTCGTCTAGGAAAGAACTAATCCCCATTCACTTAAAATCCCTACATATGTAGATCCTTTTGTCGTACTGGGAGGCTTGTTATTGTAAGCCGAGATTCTGTTTAGGCGTCCAGTGCGATACGGGACTGTGTCAAGGCACTGAAGACATAGGCCAGATGGCGGGTCATAAAAATGGGAAAATTCCCATCGACGGCGAGAACTATGCCTGCAGTAAGTCACAGCCGAAACATTGAATGGTACAGACGTCTTTCCTTCGACTGTAGTTTTGTATATTTTCGACTGTTCCGCCTCTAGCTTATTTTAAAATTCCTACAGGCCCAGAGAATCGTGGAAATTGTAAAACTCGAAAGCTCACGATAATAACGGGATACAAGTGTATCGATGTATAGTGCATATTGGGGGGGGGGGGATCAGTGCGAGTGCCTCTGAATATTAAATAGACAATGGCGAGTCTCGTGAAAATCGAAGGTCTGAACAAAGAAAATTATAACACGTGGAAAATACAAATGCGCGCGTTATTAGTGAAGAACGATGCGTGGTGTTACGTCAGCGGTGAGAAGAAAGCACCAGCAGTGACGGCCAACGATCCAGCATCGGAAGGAGCGTAACGTACATGGGCTGCAAACGACGAAAAGGCGAAAGCCGACATAATACTGTCGATCAATCCGTCGAAATTAAAACAAATAAAGGATTGTGGAACATTGAACGAGGTATGGCGAAAACTGGAGAAGATATGCCAATCACGTGGGCCTGCGCGTAAAGCTACGTTACAGAAGTAACTGACTCTACAGCGGATGAACGAGGGCGAAGATGTTCGCGAACACCTCAGGAAATTCTTTGATGCTGTCGACAAACTGCACGAACTGGACGTGGACATCAACGCAGATTTGCTAACAATTTTGTTGCTGTATAGTTTGCCACAGTTTTGAAAATTTCCGCTGTGCAATTGAGTAGCGTGATGAGTTGCCATCTCCCGATTCTCTTCGAATTAAAATCATCGAAGACAACGACGCACGCAAAAATAAAATGCGTGACAAAGATTGCCGGAAGACATGTAAGACCAAATTATGGGAGAAATAATTACAACAGGGCTGCGGAAAATTATGATGACGATCGCTCGAAAACGAAATATTTTCGATGTCAGAAATTCGGGCATATAGCATCCGTGTGCTGCAAGGGTAGAAACACGAGACATTCTGCTAAAGGTGCTAGCAGCGATATCTCCTTTTACACAACGTCGGAATTCGGGCAAAACTGCGAAATAACGCGAGTGAATAACTGGGTGAGCGACGGACAGTGGTGCTTGGACAGTGGCAGCACGTCTCACCTGTGCAAAGATCTGAATATTTCCAAAGCTATCCATAAAAGGCTGCATGGAAAATTAAATCTTGCAAACAATGCGTCGACAAACATTAACGCGAGTGGAACTTTGCGCGTAGTTATCGATGAACGGGTTTCAGAAAAGAACTTGACGCTAGAAGACACTCTGCACGTACCGGACCTAAGAACAAACCTGTTATTGGTCGGAAAAATAACAGATCGTGGGTACAGAGTGCTTTTCACAAAAGATCAAGCAAAAATCATTGATGAGAAAGAAAATAACAAGTCCGGCTATAGCCGGAAAATCTCCCTTTGTGTGGCTTTACGGGAGGCTGCCCGTTTTAAAGTATTTTCGTGATCTTTTATGCGACGTCTATTTTCTAAACAACGATTCTAATAAAGGGAAGTTTGAACCACGTTCGTGAAAGAGGATTTTCGTCGGGTATTCCGAATGTTCGAAGGGATATCGAATATGGAACAAGGAAAGAAAACGGGTACAGATCGCGAGCGATATGAGGTTTCTTGAAAATTTCAGCGCGAATGACATTCAAAATTCTGCCGTAAAGAACGTTCCCTCCGAAAATATCCCGCGGAATGATTTAGGCCGATAATCGAGCGATAGCGCGAATGAATTAAACGCGGATAATGGCAATTGCGGAGACGAACAGTCTCGGAGAGACCTACCACAAAAGTGGTAGGAAGTCGCGTCGTCCTATGTAATAAATATAAGCCTAACGATGAAATTGACCGTCGGCAGGCCAGAATAGTAGCGCGTGGATTTTCACAACGTTACGGGGTTGATTTTGACGAAACTTTCGGTCCGGTTGCGCGTTTACAATCAATTAGAATTGTGACTGCTCTTGCGGCTGAATACAATTTGAAAATCCATCAAATAGATGTAACGTCAGCCTACTTGAACGGTAAACTAGAAGAAGAAATTTTTATAGAAGTTCCCCGTTGCGTCGGTAAGGCCCTAGATATTTCAGCCGGAACCGAAAGGGGCGATTACAGCGTAAAAACGAAAGCTATCACAATGAAGCGCAATTTAAGAAACGGAGATAATGTTTGCTTATTGCGAAAAGCTTTATACAGTTTAAAACAAGCTGGTCGTAGGTGGCATTGTCGTTTGGATGAGTAATTGAAAACAGTCGGATTAATTCTGAGCAGGGCTGATCCGTGTTTGTATTATCAGGGGCAAGGGGAAAACATTTTAATTGTTACGAGCCAGGGCTGCGAGCAACGCGAGAGGCCGGCGAGGGGTTGTTACCCCAAGAATATGGATTCAAAATTGGAAATCTTTGTTAATCTGAATTTAACATTAGCAAGCCTCGTAACTTATATAATTTAATTGATACAATCCGAGCGGTAAGATTGTATCGTGTGGGAACGTTCAATTATTAGATTAGGATGTTTGGCAATGATCAAGGGTTGTAATTTACGCGAGTTAACAAACAAGACAATTTATTCTGGATTCGAATAGGTTACAATTGTGATTGTTGTGTCGCGAGTGAAGGTAATAAATATACAATTATAGAAATTGATTACCTATGTTGCACGGTGTTGACGCACTGGCAATGCGGGATCGGAGAGCAGTTGTTGAAGGCAAAATAGAAACGACACTAACTAACGGCTTATATAAGTTAACGTTTGATCCAAAAGGGACTTTAACCCGATCTCACCAGAATTTAGCCCGATACGAGTAACGCGACGTGACTTCACGATTGATATAGCGCGACCGGACCACTTCTGAATCTCAACAGAACCGCGTCTCGACTGAACCAAAGAGAATGAAAATGAACGGGTTTATATACCCCAAAAATGAGAGAGAAATGTGTATGTATTATTGTACGATCGCGTACTCGTATTTGACGTTTCCGGTGAGTTTAAGGTTTGCAGCTGGATCTTCTGTTTAAAGGGGTAAAAACGAAGGGTTAGCCAGGATGTTTCCTATCGAGAACTATCTTGACAAAATATTCCAGAAGGGGATGTTTTGAGGATTTCCATATTAAGAAATCGTACGGTGATGCTCATGCTCTGTGCCAGTTGCGTCCAGCCGGAGTACAATCATTAAACAAAGGGGCCTGTTGGGACGCTTTTCGTTCTCAGAAGAGAGATTAGAACGTCTAAACGAAAATGAATCGTGGAGAAACGTCTCCATACGTAACATAATAGTCCTTGTGTATGTGGACGATATATTAATAGCCTCGCGTAACCTCAATAACATAAATCGTTTTAAGCATTATATCGGAAGCATTTTTCAAGTCCGAGATCTGAACGACGCGAAATGCTGCTTAGGAATAGAATGTAAACGTCACAAGCAAGCGATAGAAATTAGCCAGCGAGCTTATATAAGAGACCTGCTAGAACGCTTCGAAATAACAAATTGTAAACCGGCATCCACGCCGTTAGATCTAAGTAGGAAATTACAAAGGGAACCCCAGGATCCAGGTAAGGACGATAAAAATTTACCGTGTCGGAAACTCATAGGTTCGCTTATTGCATTTAACGGTAGCTACCAGGCCGGATATAGCTCACGTGGTTAGCGCACTGAGCGAATTTAATAATTGTTTCGGAAAGTCTCATTGGGTAGAAGCGAAGCGCGTTCTACGTTATTTAAAGGGGACTTCGGACGTATGTCTGATTTACAGAGCCAACGGCGCGTCGATAGAGGGGTACGCGGATGCCGATTGGGGAAACTCTATGGAAGACCCAAAATCCATTACGGGATACTGTTATAATCTTGCAGGGGCCGCGGTTTGTTGGACGTCCAAGAAACAAAAGACAGTTGCTCTCTCTTCAGTCGAGGCGGAGTATATGAGCATGAGCGAGGCTACAAAAGAAGCCATATACCTGCGACGTTTCCTCTTAGAATTAGGATTTGAATCCAAATCAAGGGTCAAATTGTTTTGCGACGACCAAGGTGCGATTAAACTAGCGGAAGACCCTGTATTTCATAATCGCACTAAGCACATAGATATAAGGCATCATTTTGTTCTCGACATTTGAGGGATGAGAAGCTAAAGTTAAATTATGTCGCAACTGGCGAGATGGTGGCCGATGTATTTATAAAGGGTCTGTCAGATCCGAAATACAAACAGATGTCGAAGATGTTAGGATTAAACTTAAAAGACGTACAGACGTCTTTCCTTCGATTGTAATTTTATATATTTTCGACCGCTCTGGCTTTATCTGAATTTAAGATTCCATCACTCTTTAAGGAGCGGCGAATGGTCCATTCACTTGCACTAACTCCAACGTCTTGAGCCGCGATTTTTGGAGTTTTATGACTTTCAGACCGATGACGATGTGCAATTTCACGTGCAGTTCTGTCAGAAACAAGTGGCGGTCTACCGTTTCTTGAAGAAGTTGATACATTACCGTAGGTTTTCTTTAATCTTGCAAACATCGTATGACTTACACCACATTTGACTGCAATTTGCCGTAGTGAAAAACCTTTATCGCACAATGAAATGATACTGTTTCTTTTATCTGCACTAAGTGGTTTCATCTCGATTTCCACGTGTAAACTAACTTTCAAATAAGAGAAAAACTGTGTAAACACTAGTCTAAACGTGTCTTACTACAATTGGCTATCAGTGTTTGTTGACAATTTCATTTCCCTAGCATTTGTATACTATCTTAACCGTTTCTGATGATACGTGCAAAACTGTAAACATTGCTTCAAACCCTTATTTTTGAAAAATATTATATATATTGTTAATATTATCTAACATAAACTGTTATGTTTTGTTTATCACATTGATTTTGTTTATTCATTCATATAATTATTATTACCATTCAATTGAAAAATAGGTTGTATTATCACGTTTTATGTAAAACTAGCGAAGTGTGTTTACACTCTTGCTCGTCATTGTCCATAGGTATGCTACCATTACACACGCATCATGCAGAAGCATAGAACATGGAAGTAATTCCTCCTCTGCACACAATAGGAATGCTTCCTTTTCACACAATAGCAATTCTTCAATTTCATTATTAAAAGAACAAAGTATTGTGGCTTCATATTCAGTTCTACTAGAAATAGCACGTGCACAGAAATCCTTTTCAGACGGCGGACTTATAAAAAAAATGTGCCATTGAAATGGCAAAAACCTTCGGCAACAAAAATGCTGTACAAAATATTCACTATTATAGTGACGACACATTGAATTCTCGTTACGAGTCAGTGCCAACCTTACGATTTGGAGTCAGTGGAACTACCCACGCCACCATGGTGAGGGACTGAAGCTCGAGAGCCGTCTCTTGAGCTACGTGTAACATTGTATTGGAGAAAGACATTTTCTCAGTCTTCTTGTCACTATCGGTTAGTAGTCATAGACTTATGACTTATAGACGGATGTGACTCTTAGGTTTCCAGCATGCCCTGTGTATTTCAAATGCGACGCTCGTCAAGAATCTCAGATTTCATAAAAGAGTCAGTCGCCAGAACCGCGCAACTGACTTGTAGCGAGAATTCACTGTACACCGCTTCCAAACGTGTCACGGAAATTAATAATTATATCGAAATGAAAGTGAAATTCGTTCTGCCTAGATGAGAGTACAAATATTACTGACATAAGTCAATTATTAATTGTTGTACGTTTCATAAGTCTTCATAAGCATTAGTGCCTTTATCGTCGACGCTAAGACTAAAAAATGAATTCAAAGGACATTTAACAAAAAACGGAGTTAATTGTCCAACATATCATTGAATATGTTGAGAGACATAATGTCTCCCTTAAGGTCAATGCATATGTCACAGGCCGGGGAGCCTGTCGCTTTTTCCCAGTTTATAAGCATTTTGGGGTCCGAGACAGCCACTTGAGAGGGTTCGAGGGGCTCGGAAGAAAGGGCACAGCGTGTCCTCTGCTACTAGAACCCCAGGGGTTCACTGCCCAATGAGAGCAGTACGACTAACCTGTATTTATTTAAAAAGCTATCAATCAGAACTTTTCTGAGTTCCTCGTGGTAATAGATGGGGAATACCTTGTTAAGGAATTTAAACGTTATAACAAACAAAATAATAATTTATTATTACGCTAACGAAAAAGAAAGAATATCATATGACAATCTGTGCGGTGAAACAATTCGTCGTTATTTATTACAAAAGCTGTTAACTAGAACATATCAGAGTCCCTCGTGGTTATAGATGGTGTTGACGCGTGAGCAAGTTTGATGTTTGTTGAAAGCAGACTTTTCGGTGAATGCTCATTTCACACGCAGACTTAACGGCGAGTGAGTCATTATAGGGGTGGATAGTGAGTATGAAACGTGGACTTGGTTGACTATGTTGAAATAATGTAGTCACATTGTAAGTAAAACTCACATCCGGGAATGTCGGGGCGTAGGCGCGGCGTCGCTTTGAATGTTACAATGTAACAACTTGAAAATAGGCTAATGGAATGTGCGTCATACGTCGAAATGACGATCGAAGGAAAAATGACGATCGACACGAGATGAGTAATAAGTTCGATAGAAGAATCGGTTTGGGCAGGACATACCTGGTGCAAGAAGCAGTTCGATACTAGATTCGGTTTGGGCAGGATATACCTGGTACAAGTAACAAGTTCGATACTAGAATCGGTTTGGGCAGGATATACCTGGTACAAGTAACAAGTTCGATACTAGAATCGGTTTGGGCAGAATATACCTGGTACAAGTAATAAGTTTGACACAAGAGTCAGAGAATATATACAACCGCTGTTGTATATATTAAGTTCAGAATTCCAAGTTTTTATTTTATATTAAAGTTCCTTTATTCACTAACGCTGTGCTATATGATAGAATATAACACCATTCCTATCATATATATCCCTCGACAGACTAAACAAGTGTATTTTTGGTAATCAATACGAGGGACACTAACTGAACTTATACTACAGACGGCGAGTAAGAAATTTGGTATAATATTTCGGACGGCGCGTTCGAAGGACGATGTTGTCGTTTTGCCGGTTTTCGAGAGTCTCTGCTTACTAGTCTGCATACTAACCGAACGTTGGCGGGGGGTAGATCTCTAACCATCTGATTGGCGGAATATCTTTTTAGGAATACGTTCCTTGTAGGGGTGGATGAACGCTGGGAATTCCCCGGTTCGTCAACACTGGTAGTTGACGGCAATAAAAATTATGGATTTCCCGAAGTTTCTGGCATTTTCCTAAAATGCCCAAACTTTTTTTCGGCAGACGTATTTCTGACGGTCGTACAAATTAAGGGGATTTTATGGCGTTTTACTGGTAATTGTTTGCACCCCTGGTTATTTTTAAACTGCGGAGTTTGGGCCACGCTACTTAAAGGCATCCCTGACCGATCTGCCACACAACGAGGCACGCTGCACGATATTTTATTGCCTTTTGTCGTTTATAATTTAACGGTCACTGTTGTTACTCAGTAACAGATGGGGAATACCTTGCTAAAGAATTTAAACGTTATAACAAACAAAATAACAATTCATTACTAGGTTAACAAACCTACTCCCACCTCAGGCGCGCCTATAGGCCCAACTAGACCCAACTACGCAAACATAGTAATGATTTCGTCGGATGGCGATCATAAAGTAATTTAAAACACGTCGCAGACACTAATTTTTACGCTCGCCTCATCTGACTGTGCTCGTCATAAAATGGATGGACTACAAATCTGAAATTTTTAATGGTTCACGTATGTGAAGGATGCATGGGGTGCGTCATTACCACCACGTGGGAAATTCTAGTTGTCTCCTGCGGTGAACTTCTGTCACGAAGAAAGAAAGAATTATTTTCGGGTAAGAGACAAGGGTTGCTGTGGGGACAGGTACAACCTGGCCTTGAAATAATTTTCATTTCGCCATTTTGGAAGTGTCACCGTTTTTTTAATTGCTCGGGTGTAGCATTTTTACATTCGTCGAAGAGGTCGGGGTCTAGAAATTACTTTACAATAAACAGATGTTGTCCGACTGTGCCGACTTCCAGCTCAATAGTAATAATCTGTCATAAACCGCTCCATACAAAACAGCGCGGGAGACGGTACCTAAACAAACCGAGTCTATCGTAGGTATGCCTATCCGCATCTCTGTCGCAGGTGTTCGTCCAATTTTTGAGGCCGAAGGCCGTCACGCTACACAGTAGGTGTGACCGCTGTAGCCAATATTTCGAATTCAGCCGAAAATGCGTGTGAAACGAGACCTGCCTCTTCCACTCTGAACCAATCGGCCGCGCATTCATATCTAAATACGTCACCGCAGTCCTGCTGGGGAACTTTCTTCAAAGCTTCGCATCAGTACAATGTTATCACTTTGAACCCATACGAAATGGCGTCCTGTCACCCCCTAGAATCGTGTAGTAGTGGGCGGTAACAGTTTAATATCTTAGGCCACTCCTATAACCCACAGCTTACGTCCAATATCATGGAGTTAATCACGCGGGAATTTCTTAGTAAAATAGTATCTATTGTTACGTTTTCCGACTAGGAGGTGCGATATTATGATTTTCTACGAGAGGGTGTCTCTTACAGCACGTGTTGACCGTGTGTTTTCCTTCGTGTATTCGTTGGATGGTGGTCATTAAGTAATTAAAACTTGTCGCAGAAACTATTTTTCACGTTAGCCTCATTTTTATAGTTGACCCCAACATCTGACTTTGCCCGTCGTAAAATTGATGGGCTTGAGCTAACAGGCGAACGGTACCTCTACCTGCATTATTGCTGTACGTCCCAAATCTTGTCGAGTAGAAAAAGCTACTAGAATAATTAATAATACGGTACTGCCTTTCGGAGCTATCGATTCGAGCTACCATACGTTGGGTTTGAGGGAAATTTCTGTCGTATTTTAAATAGGCAGGTCATTTTTCTTGTAAATCAAAAACACATGTTGCTATTGAGTCATTGGGAAACAAGAATGCACAGGTTACCTGAAAAATGGCAACAAGTCCTTACAAATAATAGAAATTATATCATTGAATAATATTAAACACGTATTTTTATAAATTGATTCAAATGTTTTCTTTAAAATACGGCAGAACTTTCCCTCCGAGCCAATCTAATATATTTTTATAACAGTTTCAAGTATGCTCCGCGAATTAAAAAACAGAATTTCAAACAGGAAGAATCGTAGAATACGACCATATTTTAAAAAATTTTTTTACACTTTATTACCGGTAGAAGAATTTGCAGAACAGAGATGTTTCTAATATAATTTCATTAAGAAATTACATTTGCGTCTAACATGATAAATTATTTAAGAAGAATTTTATATGTATAATTTACGTATGATAAAATACATATAAGGATGTGCGATGCTGTTTCACTAAGTGCCAGGAACGTTTCCTATTTCCATGGCGTTGTAAAGAAGAGATACGGATAGTTTACCTAAGGAGCTGTGGAGCCCCTAAAAACATTTTTTTGTGCCACGTACAGCAGGGAACTGTCAACGCGCTCTCGAAAGGCCACCTGTAAAGTGCCCGAGAAGCCAGAGAAGAAATTCGGTCCTAAAGTCTGACACGGTTGCCGCTAGTAAACGCTAGGACCAAAACCAGGGTTGTAATGTTGAGCCGGCCGGCCGGGCCTGCGACATATACATTGAACTTTAAGTGTGTCCGAGCCTACGGCATTGAGGACTGCCAGACGTATTAACCCGGTCGGGTCGTTATATTATTATTCGATATGTATTAGAACCATTTATTGAATATTATGTGAATATTATGGGAATGTATATTATCTGAATGTTAGTAACAGAAAAAAACGTTTAGGACAATATTAACCTAATCGAAAGGGCAATATAATGATTCGGAAAAAACATTTTTCGAGGTCATTTTTTTCTTGATATCAAGGTCATCAATTTTTTGAAATAGAACTATATATTCTTTTTATCGCAATGTAATAGTACGGATGAAGACCTCTTCAATGACAGATTATACAATGACCTTCGTGTGTCCTTGGGTATGAAAAATCCAAAAAGCATTACAGGTATTATCAGTGATTAATTTACTACCGTAATTGGTTTGGTCTTATTGGTACACTAAGTGGTAACAAATATGACAATTTTTTAACTGAAGACTTGCCTCACTTATTGGAAGAAATACCATTAGCTCGAAGGATCGAGATGTGTTATCAGCATGACGGATGTCCGGCACATAACTCAAGAATAGCCCGTCAAATATTAGACGAAAAGTTTCCTCAACGTTGGATTGGGCGAGGCACAAACGTATTACACCCTCCGTGGTCACCTGACTAACTCCGTTAGATTTCTTTTTATGGGGAACACTTAAGAGTATTGTTTATGAACATATTCCAACAACAGCCGAAGATATGAAGATGCATATTAGAACTGCATGTTCCAATATTAGCAATGAAACTATTAGAAAAGCCAGAGAATCATTTATTTCCGTATACAACAACATATTTCAAACAATGGTCATCATTTCGAACATTTATTGAAATAGAGTAGTTCAATCAAACCAATTAGTGTAGCAAATTAATCACTTATAATACCTATAATGCTTTCTGGATTTATCCTACCCAAGGTCACACGAAGGTCATTGTATAATTTGTCATTGAAGAGGACTTCACCACTACTATTACGTCGCGATAAAAAAAATATATAGTTCCATTTAAAAAAAAGGATGACCTTGATATCTTGAAAACAATGACTTTGAAAAAAGTTTTTTCCGAATCATTATATTGCCTCTTCGGTTAGGTTAATATTGTCCTATAACGTTTTTTTTTTCTATTACTAACACTAAGCGAGATATTCAAGATGGTCAAGTTAGCTGGATCTCCCTGTACAATTCCACTGTTTTATTTGATCCCCCCTTCTAACCTTTATAGTGTAAAACATCAGAAGGCATTATGTGGTCAAATTTTAACTCCGTGTACTACTATGAATATTGCAACAAAAGTTACTAATATGATTAAAGGGGGGAAATGGATCATGACTACATAGAAAACTCCGAAAGTTTCTAAACGAAATCAATAAGTCATTTAAAGATTTATTATTACACTTTTAACACAATTGGCCTTTCCAACAGATATTGGACATCATCTAAATTTTCAGAAATTTTCAGAAGTTATTTATTGAAGAAATAGGAAAAAATGAGTTGTATATTTAATATTACTACTTTTGTGCATTGCGTGCCAGTATTAAAAGAAATTGAAGGAGAATTTGGAAAAAGATTTAAAGATATCGATTTATTGCAGTAAGATTTTATCATTTTTAACAATCCTAAACAGTGTAAAATTGAAGTGCAGGACATACTATATCGTTTGGAATTATGCTATTTACAGGTAGATCCGTTTTTATTAAGTCAGAATGAACATGAATACGAATTTTTCGAACTAATTCCTGCCCAAAAATATCCGAAGCTGGTGAATTTAGGTTTTAGAATTTTGTCCTATATTTGGATTCACCTATAAATGCGAGAGGAGTAGTTTCTCAGTCTTAAACATTATTCAGTTATACAAACTTCATCATTAACAGATAGTTCATTGGCATCTTTACTAAGAATAACAACTAATAAGACTCTAATTGATATCTGTTTCCTTGTGGACAAAAAACTCGGAACGACATTGTATGTGCAATTGTATGCTCCTACGAGGTTAAGAACCAAAACTTGATATAAGTAGTAGCGGTGGCTAAGCCGATTAGTAGCAAGAGTAGTTTGTTAGTAGTGTAAGGATATGGGGGTCTGGTTTAAATGAATCTCCCCAACGTGTACGATGAGGAACTCGGGTTTATTTCTCGGTGTTGACAGAGTTCTACTTCGCTATGCTTAGGCGCGCCGCGAGACTTTTCCTCGATTCTCCGGTCAAATCGTCTCTCTCTTCTAAAGAGAGACTCTGACTCTCTTCTAAACCTACGAGGCTTTTTGCCTATCCCTGAATCGTCCTGATTGACCGGTGCTGAATTAGCCTCTTTAGCCAATCAGGTACCTTTTTCGGGGACTCTTCGTGACCTTGGTGCGGTCTCTCTAAACGCGGGGGCGACCCCGTAATTCCGGTAATGCAGCGGGATTTTCGACGGGCCCGCGGTGCATGGCGCGGCCGGCTATCGTCTACCTGCCTAGCATCCGGGTCCCTTCGGAAAACTCAAGGATTATGATACCCATACGAGCTGTTGAGGCCGATGGTAAAAATCCAATGGCCAATACGTGCCATAACAAAAACTGCTAAGACGACTAACGGCTTTCTCAAAAACAGCTGTGGGACAACGGGTTCCATAAACTCGCTCGACCATTTGCACGCCAAATATTGTTAAATGTACATGCCGAAAATGATACCAAATATGTTATAATTCCGATGATATTTACTTGTGAAATGAACGATGAAAGTTACTTCCCATTACAATTATATTAACAGAAAATTAGTGTGAATATGATCCGAATTGTATCGTGTTTGGTATGATTTTCATTAGAAAAATGCGACGAATATGTCGGTGAAAGTACAATAACAAAGTAATTAATAATAAGAAAATGGAAGCTTTGATTTAAAGGCCTCAGCTCACGCCAGTCTTTTCTCTTTCCCGAACTTTATTTAAATTAGTTATTAGAAGTTACACACACCTGAAAACAGTTTTTGAAGTTGTGGCGGCCCGTGCAAAGAGCACGCCGACGAACCGCCAATACACATTGTAAACGCGGCGGCGACCGTCCTCGGAAAGCCGCAAAGAAACACGTGAAGATCGGCTCCGGGGGCGGTCGCCACCTGTTAAACAATTGACTGACGCGAGGGAGAGGTGGTCAGCAAAAGGTATACGATCGACATTCGCTCGCGAACGTCGATACAGAGCAGTCGTCAGTCCATCGACCAATAAAGACGTATATCAGCGAACACGGCTTCGATTATTACACCCGACACCCACAAAGTCATTAGGATGGCAGTCTAAAAGACAATATGTACATTCTCTACGTAGAGTGCTATATGGCGTAGTAATGAAATTTGGTCTGTGATATCTCAGAAACCAATTTTCAACTCAACTTAAACATTTACAGCGATTCATGCCTTGACATAAATTATCATTTAATACAAAAAGTAGATCTAAATTCGAGGGACCCAAAAGAAGCGAAGCAATCCCTTATTTTGTGGATCTCTTCAACTGTTAGCATAAGAAGTGATTTCTTGAATATTTAGTAGTGGTAAATATTACTACGTTTAGCGGACCCAGCTCTAATGACGTTGACCTAGACATATATTGTTAAGCGATGAATACATGTATAATGAAAAATTGTTCAAAATTACGGCCCGGACGACATACGTCAAGGTCAAAGTCATTGGAATTGGGTCCGCAAAAAATAATATTTACCCAATTTCTAATCATCAATTTGTGACAGTTGCTTAGAGGAGAATTGCTGCCTCAGTCAGCTCGCCGGGGTTCCAGTGCTTCGAATAAAGAACACTAGTTGTCGATCTGATAGAACTCCCCATACAGGGTGACCCACATAACACGTTTCACAATTTTTTAACAAAAGTTGATCAGTTTTCGATTGGCTATACATCGCAATAAAAAAAAGTTCGAAAATACAATTTTTTTAGTATTATCAAGGTTACCTTCACTTTTTTAAATGGCACTTCGTATTTTTTACTTAAAAATATTATAGTCTGTATCAAGACGCATTCCACAACCTAGTATACCATGACCTTCTGATGACCTTGAAGGCAAAGAAATGAAAATTTCAACAAGAAATGACAGTCTGCCTGAATGGCTGATAATAACTCTAGTTTAGCCGCCACGATACCCTGATTTTTCACCACTTGATGTTTCTTTATGGGGTCGTTTAGAGTCGATAGTTTATGATGTTCCAATACAAGATAAGGAACATTTAAAGTAGCGAATTCGTACAGGGTGTAAAGAAATGTTTGGTATTGGCTGCTATAGGTGTGTTCTACATCTACGGATCGATGAAGATCCGTAAAAGAGAGTTGTCGCAAAATTGTTCTTGAACTTGAATTTTAAGGTCAAGTTTCTTTTTATTGCATTATATTCTACGCGTCATGATAATTAACAAAAATTTGACCTTGAAATGCAAGGTCAAGTACAATTTGAGGTAACTTTTTTTGCAGACAAGTTATTATCACCCATTCAAGTAGACTGTCATTTCTTGTTAACATTTTCATTCCTTTACCTTCAAGGTCATCCGAAGGTCATGGTATACTAGATCGTTGAATTCGTCTTGATACGGGCTATAATACTGTTAAGTCAAAAATTCAAAGTGCCATTAAAAAGAATGAAGGTGACCTTGACAATGCTAAAAAAAAATGTCGAACTTTTTTTATTTCAATGTATGGCTAATCGAAAACTAATCAACTTTTGTTTAAAATATTTGTTTCTCAGATTATGGCAAGTACTTAAAAAATCGTGAAAAGAGTTACGTGGGACACCCTATGTATGTGCGCAGCTATTTAGAGTCTTATACTTTCACTCAGGTTATAACCAGTTATTATAGTGTCGCCAGATCAAAACTTGTGCCCCGACTAACTTGCCCTTCGACCGCGTCATTCGCCATGCTTCTGCCGCGGCCAGGTCACGTAACGCATGTCGTCTCTGTCGTACATACTCCGGTATTGGAAGACAGATGGTTACTATTTCCCCTCAATTCGTGCTCCCTCCCCTTACCTGGCGATATTGCTTATAACTAGTGGTGCACGCGGCGATCGCGACGACAGTCGCGGCGGTGTCGGTTTGCGGAGCTTTGCAGGGACGAGATCGTGAGACTAGAGATTTTTGCCCCTCGTCGAGAAGGAGACCCGTGACTTTAGCTTCGTAGGTCAGGTGCGGACAGCGGAAGACGGACGACAGATGGGTTGATTTCACCACCTAGCGGACTTATCGGCTGTCTTCGACTGTTCGTGTTTCACGACGGATTCAGTGGACGCATCGCCCCGACTGCCCCGAATTCGTGTCAGGCTGGGTCCTTATACCCACTCCCACCCACTTTCATTTGCGAGTAACCACCTCGTTCGGTAGCCATGTCGCAGACTGATCGAGACCGAAGAATTGGCTGTTTATTTGATAAACAAGCAACTTGCACATATCGATGTTTATCGAAAGTATATTGCTTTTTAAATGTTCATGGCATTCGAAATTGGTGAAATTAACGAGATTGCTTACAAATTGTAATTAGAACAAGCATTTAAAAATCAACACTTTATGAATCCTATATTTTACCGAAAAAATTGCCTCACTTTTTATTGATATCCTAGAGAATCTATTTAACCTCTTCTCGTACTTTAACGATTCTGACTCGTGCTGAAGATTTTGGTCCAAACGTAAACATCACGAGTAGGACTCATGGACTGACGGTCGGGCCAAACGTAAACGTAAGCGGAATGATTTATAAATGACTATATCACAGGTATTTACATTTCGGCTAGTATTGCAACTGTTTTCGAGAATCAGTCTAGTTTGTTTACCGCGTGTTGACCGCCACCGCTTGTGCCCCAATTTCGTTGAACTAAATGGCACGGAAAGGGATTAATATTATGTGTCCATTTTTGTTTCAAGTGAATATTGTGAGTATATCTTGTATATTAAGATTTAATATTTATAATTTATTGAAATAACAATGTTCAATAAACTAAAGAAAATCTTCAAAGTTTTCTATCATTGGTAAAGGATATCTTCCGAGTTCCATATAGTTCCGCATTATGTCGAAGTGTATTATTTTCAGTGCACTTTTCTCTATAAAATCATGCACGATTCATATTCCATTCAGCCCCGGTGCACAAGTTATTATTGTTTAAAGCTCCTCTGCGATCGGAACCGCGCGAAGTGTTAAGAGGTTGCCATATGATTTTTTTAAGATAATACGACCAAATAGTCACAATTTAGAATAAAAAAAAGACACCTTATTTTCAAAATTAAAGATTATTTTGTAGGTACGAATATAGTGTACATGACGCAATTTTTCGAGCAGTTCCGATGCTCCGACAAGAAAATGTTTCAAACAAATATTAATCAGTAATTCCCTTCTATAAATTTCAATAAAAAAACTAAAAATAATTTCTTTTTAAATAAAAAATTATTGTCACCTTAAGACGTCAAGACGCATCCAATGACCTACTTTAATACAGCTTTAAGTCTTGAAACAATGTTAAAATCTTTTTCAAGAGCTAATTCCTCGATTTGGACCATTCTGTGCCGCGGCCGCGATGGGAGGCCGTACGCTGTCGCGGCGTGGTCTCTAGCGAGTGGGAGTGGGACTGCGGTAGACGTGGTAGTCGGAGGGTGAAGCCTCACGTTTGTGACGTAAGGGTCACAAATTAATTTTACGAATAGATCAGAGCTGGCCAACTTTTCTCCCGTCGCTGCTTTACAATCCTATTGCTAGTCCTGCAGCTCCCCCACTAACTGTTACATTAGCCGCGTCTGGGCGAGAGAAAGAGCTACAGTGAATCCGCTTTATATGTCAGAAGCTCGGGTTTTGTCATGCTCGTATTCTTTAATGAAGTTCAGAATGTAGAAAAGAATAGCGATAGTCTACCGTCTTTTATAGCTCTCCGCGGTCGGTAAACTATAAACTATGAATTATCTGTCAAAGGCACAGTGTCGTCAATGCTGAAGACGAGATCCTATTATTCTTTGATGTAGAGCCGAACGTAAAAAAGGACAGCGAAGCTCAAGAACTTCTTTATTTTTCATTATTTTTTTATGGTACTTTCACCAACATATTCGTGGCAGTTGTCTGATTAAAATGGAACCAAATGCGATATGATTCCAACAATAATTACTTGTGTAATGAACGATTAAAGTTTCGACCGCAAAGAAGGACAGCATATGGAAAAGAAAGAGATGCGGAAAGTCGAAGCGTTTGGGAAAGATGAAAGACTGGTGTGAGCTGAGGCTTTTAAATCAATACTAAAGTTTTTTATTATTGTTTTTTACGAGACTTTCACCAATAGTAGTAGTTTATTATTGATCCTCTCAGGGTTACAATTTTTTACACCAATTCGCTTCCTCCTTCTATCCTCGCTCCGCTCTTATCCTACCTTATCCTAAACGCACATCAAACGCAAAACACCGCAAAAAACTCGCCTCGCAAGAGAGAGAGAGAGAGAGAGAGAGAGAGAGAGAGAAATAATCCTATCCTAACTTAACTTAACCTAACCTAAAATACAAATAAAATCTTATCATTTCTCTCACTCACCACTCCACACACACGCGCGCGCGCGCGCACACACACGCACACACACCCTTCCCTAACCAGCGGACCCCCTCTTCCGGTCGCTCACCATTCATCCCAATCCTACATTTGCACGTTCCCTCCATTCATCAACCCTCCTCATCCACTTCTCCCCTCCCCCCTCATCTTCCAACACTTCCCCCATCTTCTCCTGCCAACCTCCTTCTTCATCCAACCCCATACATTCCTCCCATATATGATCCCATGTCTCACTCAGAGATCCACATACTCTACATTTTCTCGCCTCCTCCTCTATCCAATATTTTCCCTATTTCATACCATTTCCTAACCTAAACTTTGCCACCCTCTGCCATCTACTCTCCTCCCACCCTTTCTTTAAATATCCCAGCAGACCCTCCCCCTTTAACCTCCCATACTACTTATTGTATCTTGATTCCCTTATCTTTTCCCACCTTTCCTCCCTCTGCCTCTCCTTCTCCTTTTTTGCCAGTTCCCCACTTACCTCCTCTCTCCTTTCCTCCATCATTTCCTCCACCTCCTGTACTCAAAGAAATCCCGTCTTCCCTTCTCCCACCCTTCTCTTACTCCCCCCTCCCCCGACTTTCACCAATATATTTGTTGAATTTTTCTGATTAAAATAATACCGAACACGATACAATTGAGATCACATTTACACTAATTTTCCGTTAATATAATTGTAATGGGAAATAACTTTCATTGTTCATTACAAAAGTAAATATCGTCGGAATTATATCATATTTGGCATTATTTTCATTAGAAAAATACCACGAATATGTTGGTGAAAGTCCTATGAAAAAATAATGAAAAATGAGTTAGTTTTGTTATTACATTAGTAGTGGTCTCCTGGTCTCACACCGATACACACGACCCGTGTTGTGTTTACACTCCTCGGTGGCGACGACTCTCGGCTTCGCTGTCCGTTTCTGCATGCAACATTATACAGGGTAGGGCGCCGGAAACAGGCCTCCTGAATAACTCCACTGCTATTGGTGTAGGCACAGAGGAGATTTCAAGGTCATCTTGATTTTTTTAATAGAAAGACCTACTTTCTGTATCATGAATCGATTGACTATCGAATTCTGAGTGAAACTGTATTGACCTCCATATGTCCTAAATCTAATAGTTAACGAGATATTATCGAAATAATTTTCTTTCTTCTTTGGGTAATATCTCGTTAACTATTAGGTTTAGGACGTATGAAGATCAACGCTTTTATGCTTACATTTTGATACTCTATCGATCTATGGTATAAAAAATGGGACATTTAATTTAAAAAAATCCCCTCAGACAGGAACAAAAAGGATCCCGAGCCCGGGCCAAGCAACCAGGAGGCGGAACCTGGAATGTCATTAGACATTCCCGGTCGCGGAAATGCGATCGTTAGGGAAATCGGGAGATGAGTAGGTCAGGGGCCCTCCCGTCAGAGTGCGTCCCTGCGTAGTGATCATAGGGCACGCGACAGCGATTGGCGGAAGAAAAGATTAGGAAAGTGGGGGACGCCTCACATCCGCGTCCTCGAGATCCCCGAAACTTCATGTCACTGTTGCGTTGGCCGTAGTGAGAAGAAGTCATCGTGCGTAATCCTATAATCGCGTGCGAAATAACCGGTCGCGGGTGCCTGCCAGAGCGTCCCGTCGATCAGTCCAGCAAGCCATAACAACCGCTGCCGGTGGTAAGTGGCAGCCAGCCTTACTTTTTCTTGTCTTTCATATTAACTTCATGCAATTGTGTCGCGGAGAATTCGTGGTGGCTCCAGTGACGTCGGAGGCGGGTCAGACCGTGTTAGAATTTTTTTTGTGTGCCGCTCGAATGGCTTTTTCGCACCGTTCAGAATATAAATAATTGATAAAGATGTACAAAATATACTTTATACATTTTTAATATAAGCCCGCACAAAAAAGTTGAAAAATGGACCTTTTAGTACTTTCTTTATCATTTCGACCAATTGCAGTCTTAATCGCACATTCTTTTTCACTTAATGTAGTCCAATTGAATTAGTGTAGTCCAATATTGACAAAGTTATGCGATTTTTAAAAGCGTCCGAATATTAGTGGGTTTCATCTCGTTTTAATCACAAAAATCTCACGAATATGTTGGTAAAGGTTTTGTAACGAAATAACTAAAAATAATAAAGTTTCTTCATTGCATTAGTATTGTCTCACCGATATACTGTCCTGGGTCGTGTTACAATGTATCCGCCTGGAGACGACAATGTAAGCGTTTCACAGTCACTTATTAAAACAATAAAATGTCACAATTCCTAATTCTGCCATGAGAACATTATTAATCGATCGCAAATAGTTTGCTGATGAAAACAAGCCTAAACACAAATCAGTCACAAATCCTATAAGTTAGACGGTGCCAGTATTGAAATTTTTCCTTCGAAGTTCATCAACGAATTTTATTTCACTAGCTGACCGTTCCATTTCCATAGAGTCTATGTACGCGTATCTGTACAAAATGTAAAGAGTTCTTTATAAAATTGCCTTAATAACTTAACATCTAACAGAGTACCAATGGTGAAACCCATTTAAGTCTCCTTTTATTATAAAGACTTTTACTCAGTGCAAAACGTGACGTAAATTGTTTAAGTAATAAAAATGTGTTTGTTTAAACAATCCTTTAAGTGATATAAATGTACTGGTGTAAACATTTGTTTTAATAATAAAAATTTATTTGTTTAAATAATAAAAATTTATTTGTGTAAGCAATCGTTTAAGTAATAAAAATGTACTGCTGTAAACATTGTTTCAATAATAAAAATGTATTTGTTTAAACAATTGCTTAAATAATAAAAATGTATTTGTGTAAACAAGTGTTTAAAGTTTAAACGATAAAAAGTTTTCGATTATTAATGGTAGTCACTATACCGTGGTACCTATTTACGTATTACGACTTAGCAACGTCGGATAAAAAAATCAGTTATCCGAACTTCGAATACAATTTCGAATAAAAGATACATTTGATTTTCATCTCTGCCAAATAAATCGTCACGAAGAATCCTCAAATAAATCGTCTGGCCAAATCGAGCTTCGAATAATGAATAAAAGTTACAGATAAATTTCGCCGCGACATCTGCGTTCGAATACATTCTGAAATTTATTTTTATTCGTCGCCTAAAATCGTTCGGATACTCGGTGACGCCGAGTATCTACAAATAAATCCGTCGAATAAATGGTGGCGTTGTATCCGACTATCCGAATAAATCCTGAATATAGCCAGAAAATCATCCGAGAGGCAGATCGAATACAAATCTCGAAACCAGACGCTCGCGATTCATCCGGCTTCGAATAAAAACAAAAGATAGAGAGTATCTGTATCTGAAAGCTATTTAAATAATTTTTTATCGGATACTGCCCAACTCTGCATTAGATATTGAAATTTTGAAGAGTATCTTCAAGTCACGGAAGCACATTTGATACTATTAAAAACCGACAATCTTTAGTTCGCCTTGTGCCAGCCACGCAGTGTTTGTACAGGTGTATAAAAATTATACGCCGCGACTATCATAGCGTAATTCTACAACCTCGGTTTTATGGAAATTGATGTAAAAAAGGTGCTACAAAATTAATCTTGACCTTTAATCTCAAGGTCAAAAAGTCAACAATTTTGGTTTTAGTGCATCATATTCTACTCGCCACAGAGATAAAAAGTACAAAAGGAACCATGGGTCAAAACATAATTGTTTTCTTTAAAAAATGATGGTAAAGTTTTTTCATTATCAAATTGATTTTATTCATATTATATTTTTATTCCTCAGGTGGATGGAGTTTATACAGCATAATATATACACGTAAAATACACACGTATGTTGAAAATATAACATAAATAAAATCTAATAATGAAAAAAATTTTACCATAATTTTTTAAGAGAATGGTTGAGAATTTGACCCCTGATTCTTTTTACACTTTCCATCCATGTGACAAGTAAAGTACGATAGAGTAAAAATGACCTTTTTACTTTGGAATCGAAGGTCAAGATTAAAATTGCGGCACCTTTCTTACATCAATTTACATCAGACTAAGCACAAGAACCAAGGTGTAGAATCATATTACGATAGTCGCAACATATAATTTCTTTCCACCCTGTACATGGCTTTAAGGTTTATTATATGTTTGAATTCATGAATAAGTTTATACTTGATACTGAACTGCTGCTCAATAGAGTGATGCATGTTATGCATGGAATCATTTCTGAATAAGTTGAACTTGCTTTCATCACTCCATAGAATTTTCGACCACATATTGTTAGTAACAGACCAGTTAATATGCTCCTTGGCGAATTTCAAGAAAGCTTTCAAATCCTGTCTAGGAACGCGTGGTTTCCTACATGCACGATTTGCGTGAAAAAAGATCAGTTTTGTTTAAACAACAACTTATGTTTATGTTTTCAAGATATACCTGATTTTTTATTTTATCAGCAATACTTATAAAATGGATTGCAAACATTATCAGCAACCTCAATATCGGTAAAAATATTGTCGATAATTTATAAGAAACACTACAGAAACAAAACAAGAACTATCCACGAATGAGACACTAACTAGTTCTTGATAATCACAAAATAGTTAATAATAACATATGTATGTGGAGGAAATAATTTAACATATTTGTATTTTGACTAGTGTTGACGAATGACATAACATGACATGAAAGAAACAAAGAAAAAATTAAAGTACGTACTTCATCCAAGCGCAGTAACTCTTCCGCGGACATGCTACTTCGATCACGTTTCTTAACATCCTTCCGTTCCTTTTTTTCACGCTTCCTCTTCTCCTTGTCGTCCTTCTCCGTGGCTTTCTTCATAAAGTTAAACATCTTCTGACTCACGATACAGATCTCGAGCTGGACACGAGAAAGAGATACTGTGCGATATCTCCTCTCTGAATTGCTCGGTCAAACACACACTTTTACACGCAGTCGCGTATTTTAGTCGACCCCACGCACATAACGTGACAGTGTCCATCGAACTGACTGTATAAATAACACTGCATAACGTGCCGAACTAAATAACTGAATATACCATCTGTATGTAAGGTTTTTATACTATTAGTGTTGTAGAAAATGCAGGAATAAAAGGCATGTGAGCCTGTGGATGTGTGTGCATACGCATACTTTTATAACCAACTTATGACACAAGTTAAGCTAAATGAACATAAACCAGTAAAGGAAATTCCCTATTACGATCGAATATCGAGTAAACAACGATATGTTGCTTTTGATGTTCCGTTATTTTATAAATGAAATAGTATCACTTATTACTAGCTACTTGTAATAGAATACACAGATTGATCAGTACTTACAGGTAAAATTTAGAATTATACTTTATTCGTTTTTTTCGAATTGTCACTCAATTGTTAGTTAACACACTGTGACTATATACTGCACTATAGAATATTGGACAAGAACGAATTTTCAATGAATGTGAAATTATCGATACAAGATGTAACGCCCACAGGGGCAAGAACCTATTTGAGAAAAGAGTATTTTTATGATGGGTCGTTTCTGGAATTTGATCCCAGTAAAATTAAACCTATGAGTATGGACTTCTGTATTCATTCATTACCAACCGATTCAACAGCGTATATTATAAAACAATATTGTCAAAAATGCAAATGAATATGTATTCGTGGGAATCAAGTGTAATTATATCTAGAATTAAATAGAATGCGATTGTTTTCTTTAGTTTAGCTGTCGGAAAGCACAAATTCATATGTAGTTAGATTTATCAAGCTTTCGTTTCTGCCGTCGAATTCGTAGATTGTCGAAAAAAGATGTGAAAATTCGCGTATCTAAACCACAAGAAAATAGGAAGTGAGAGAGGAATCAAAAAGATGAGAGGAAAAAAAGCCTAGAATGTATGACACCCAGCATGGATCATCTATATGTCACGTTCCACCACACCTTATACTCCCGTTGTTTCGTCCGACTAAGGAGTTCTGCTTGTAAACAACTGACATGTAATCTAAGAAATAATTCGATAGACCGCACCGCACCGCGCCGCAACAACGTGACAAGTTGAGGTACTTTACGTCGGAATTGAATAAATCGTGAATTCTAACCACGGCTAATCGAATGTATAACGAAGACACAACACGATTTAAAATATACGAGATAACTGACAGCCAACACAACAGGAGACACGAGACACGGGACAGACGTCACAGAACCGTCACCATATCGCCACCCGCCATTCACCAGAACGAAACGCGTGTTTAGAATGCAAACGACTACTCTAGTGCATCATACTATTAGATAGAACGAAACAAGAATACCATCGTTCAGCTGTAAAACAAGCACAGATAAATGTTCGAAGGCGTACTCTAGCTTAGCCCATCGAATCGTTTTTCTTATCGTTATTAGTAGATAAAAATTCAACGTCGTACTCGTGTCACACTGATAACTGTCATGGTAGACAACTCATCGTAAATCACAAGTAGCACCGGTGGCGACTGCTGGCGTCCTAAACTGAATCATGGCTCATAGCCTGTATCTGTATTGTAAGGCCCGCACCCTTCTTTCCGCAACACGTTACTGCGCAAGCGCCACAAATCGATCATATGTTACGAACTGATCAGGCAAGAAACTTTTTTATTTAAATCTTTTCCACCTTAAGCCAAAGGTATTGAACGTTAACGATTTATTGAACGTTAATAGATTTAATATGATTTATTGACATACTATCAACTATACGATAACAAATTTTAGTCTTATTAATTTTAGGCTATGTACACCTACTGTATCCTGTAAGAATAAGTATTCTGTAAGAATGTTCTCCTTCTTAAAATATAAATGAATTTAATTTCTATCTAATTAATAATTCAAATTTTTATCTCAGATACTTCATTTTTTCAGCTCGGTCGACATCTTGCTTGACTGAATTGTAATCAAGCGTACCTTCCAGCAGCTGGCAGCACGCAATAAATTAACCGAGTAAAGAAACAACAGGGGGTATAACGAAAAATTTGTGTCGTAACCGTGTCATAGACATAATAATTATTGACAATAAGTTATTTTTTATAAATGTTGCCACAATGTTGTATCGATGTATTCCAAGTGCTCGTATCTTCGCCAACACGTTGAATAGTACAACACGTTCACGCTGTACTAAAAGAATCACATTTTGTCAATGGTCACGATGTCTGTGTACTGTAAATGCACAATGCTCCACCGTCGGTGAAATTATCGAACAATGGAGCCACCGATTTAGTAACGAAGGTGTTCCAGAACCAGTTGAATCGATCGAACACATTGTTGCAAATGTCATAGGTACTAACAAGGTACAAAATGCAGATATCTATATATATTTGCCAAAATTGCAGTATCTAATCGAAATAATAGTTTATCTATAAATTTGTTACTTTTTTAACATTCTTCTCGCTATCTGAAATTGTTAATATTGTAACCAAAAATACATGAAAACATAAAACTATATCAAGAATTGCTAGATAATACACAGAAGTGGAATGAAATGTATGATGTACATGGCATATATTATTGTAAATAAAGATTGTAAATCAATAAATAATTACTTTAAGTCAACATTACGACAACATTATATTATCTCATTGCATTAAAGTGAATCTTATGAGTTTTATTTTCAGTAAAGTTAGATATTGTACCAAAAATTTTAGATATATTTATTTTCAGATAATAGATCTCTTAAACGTACGAAATGAGAAACTTACATCGGACCAATGCCAGAAGCTGGAATTGATGTGTGAATGCCGGTTATGTAGGTAAACACAGGGCACATACTTATAGTCTACGCACATTTCGTCTGTACCTGAAAACTATTAAGGTCTTTTTTTACAGAATGCCTATTCAGTATATAATAGGGGAATGGGATTTTCGAGATATTACTCTAAAATTAATTCCACCAATTTTTATCCCACGGCCAGAGACTGAAATTCTAGTAGATTTTGTACTAAAGAGAATAGATTCTTTGCAAAACACAGAACAGACAGTTTTAGAACTTGGATGTGGTTCAGGAGCAATATCCCTTGCAATAGCGCATGCTAATAGAACAGTAATTATTCTTAAATATGATTATTTATAAATACATTTTATATAACTTTATAAGATATTACAAATTATTTGTGAACAATAAAAATTTACAGAAATATATTCATCCAGGCTGTAATGCGTTCCTTTTTAGGTGACATGTATAGCAGTAGATGCAAATCGACAAGCTTGTGAACTGTCCATACAAAATCGAAACCGATTAGGTTTAGAAAATCAGGTTTTAATTGTGCATGCCACTCTAGAAGATGATGGAAGGATACAACATTCGAACGTATTAAATGGATCTAAAGATCTTAATCTAAACTCAAAAACTTTTGACATCATAGTTAGCAATCCTCCGTATATACCTACAAATCAGATTTCAAAGTTATCTCCAGAAATAAAAATGTAATCCAATGCAATATACATATGTAATTTAATACTTTTTTTAAAACGTCGTTTAGATGTTAGAAAATTGTTTCATTTGTGATGTATTCCAGTTATGAAGATTTAATGGCAATCGATGGAGGACAAGATGGCTTAAAAGTTATCAAGCCCTTATTGAAATATGCTGCTGAAGTTTTAAAACCTGGAGGACGCCTACTTTTGGAGGTTGATTCTAGTCATCCTGAATATATAAAATTTTTTACTGAAAAATACTCGATTCTTCACCTTCAGTACGAACATACGTATAAAGATTTTTGTAATAATGATCGATTTGTTGAGTTATCAAAAATGTCGTAGAATTATATACAAACACAGCTAATACATATAAATTTGTATACAATACACGTAAATAATTAATAAAAATTATTCATATTGGTAGGAAATAATAATTTTATTATTATTATACTATAATAAGTTTGCTATAGTAAAACAAAATCAACTTCAAAATTTTTTTATCTATGTTGCGCAATAGTCACAGTATATTTGCAACGAAAGTAGTCAAGGAACTTTTCAGGATACATGGTAAAAAAATTCGATCTTCTTACGAAATAACAATACATACATGAAATTAAATTAGTATATATTTAATAATCAAATATTTTCATGAAATAGTATATTCAGGAATTTTGAGTAACATTACTAAATATATAGATACAGGCCGTATAATTTTATTTATAAATATCGATGGAGCTGTAATTGTGTTATAAAAACTGATTAACTTTAACACTTTGGAGACGGCTTTGATAACTCAAATTGAGCCTAGAAATAATAGTCATAAATAAAAGCCGTTTTAAGCGGCTTCGATTAATACCGCAATGTTTGTGTTGATGTCTTCGGCGCTTGAGCTTGTGCTCAACGTGTATTAATTTAAATAGCTTTCATTCCATCACACGTAACATTTTTATTACCATTTTGAATTTACCGTCTGTTCTGATCGGAACAATCTGCCCCCAAAGTGTTAATAACGTTTATTGTTACTTTATGTAAGTATAGTGAGTGAAAATGAAGGAACTGCAGTTACTATACATACATGTATGTATAATTCTTGTATTTGATGTAATCCCAATGGCAGAGAAAATTATACATTTTACAACATTGTAATGTAGATATAGGTACAATTTGTAAGTTATTTTGGTCCATAAACTTACAAGTTCTTTTTTTTTTTAACGAAGGTTAGATCGCATTTCGAGTACTACAATACTAATTGTGATATTACTTCAATTATTTTGTTGTAAATATAGTATATTTGTGTATATTTAAAATAACTTTCCTTGTTTTCATTACCATATTTCTAATTAGTTTCTATTTTAGCAAAATAATATGTATTGCAGTAAACAATTCTTATAAATACACTAGATAACAATAAATTAATTACTACTCTAGATAATCTAATATCTAACAAATAATTTAAATCTAACGTTTTTTATAACTTATGCAGTCACTGTGAATTATGGTATATACAACGAGATAGATCAAGATAAAGTACGTATAACAAATGTATATATATACATATGTACACAGGGTGTCCCGGCCTTTTTTGGCAAAATTTCGGGAGCATATTCTACAAATAGAAATAAGGAAAAAATGTTATTTGAAGTTCGGTTAGAAACGTTTCGTTACAAAGTTATAAACAAATGAAATTGAATTTTGTAACGGCGGATTAGGATCGATGCATACCTCACAGGCAAAACCGGCGGACAAAATATTAGAATGCTGGTTTTGAATCTAGCATTTAGGAGCGGAGTATGTATTATTATATGTAACTTATACATATAAAATTCTTCTTAAATAATTTATGATGTTATATGCAAATGTAATTATTTAACCCATTAACGCCAAAGAATTTTTTTTTTAATTTTAGAGAACGATGGACAAAACATCTAGTCAATCTTAGATGGCGCTAGAAGCAAACAAATATAATCTTGTTATCCTGTACTCAAGCGAGTACAATGGCCGCTAATGGGTTGAAAATATATTAGAAATATCTTTGTCCTGCAAATTTTCCACTGGTTCAAGTGCAAAAAAATTAAAAGAAATATGTTCGTATTCTACGATTCTTCCTCTTTGAAATACTTTTCACCAACATATTCGTGGCATTTTTCTGATTAAAATGGAAGCAAATATGATATATATAATTCCGATGATATTTACGTGTGTAATGAATGATGAAAGTTACTTCCCATTACAATTACATTAACGGAAAATTAGTGTAAGTGTGATCCAAATTATATCGCGTTTGGTATCATTTTAATCAGAATGCCACAAATATATAGGTGAGAGTCGCGGTCGCCGGCATAGATCAAAGCCCGCGTGAGTACAGGCCTTTAAATAAAAAATTTCTTTCCCATACGCTTCCCTTCTCTGCGTTCGAACCTTTCATCACTCATTACACAAGTAAATATCATCGGAATTATATCATATTTGGTTTCATTTTAATCAGAAAAATGTCACGAATACGTTGGTGAAAGTTTCATAAAAAATAACGAAAAATACAGAATTTTTGTAATTGGATTCGTAGTGGTCTTTTGGTCTTACACCGATATAGCCGACAATGTGTGGCACACTCCTCGGCGACGACGGCTTTCGAATTTCGCTGTCCGCTTCTTCGTGCAACACTGTATCGAAGAAAGACATTTTCTCAGTCTTCTTGTCGCTATCCCTTAGTGGTCATAGGTTTTTTATGACTTGTAGACGGATATGACTCTTAGATTTCTAGCGTGCCCTGTGTATTTCAAATGCGACGCTCGGCGAGACCCTCCGATTTCGTATAAGTGTCAGTCACCAGAACGGCGGAACTGACTAGTAACGAGAATTCACTGTATACCCCGCGGTAGTAGGGATACATATCAACGTCGGCTAACTACGATTATCGGCAACGTATAAAGGTCAATGCATACTTCACAGGCCAGCCCGGCCGGCTCAACATTACAACCCTGATTTTGGCTCTAGCGTTTAAAAGCCGGCAAGCATGCCAGGCTTTCAAACCGAATTTCTTCTTTGAGCGTGTTGACAGTTCCCTGCTGTGCATAGCAAAAAAAAAATGTTTTTAGGGGCTCCACAGCTCCTTAGGTAAACTATCCGTATCTCTCCTTTACAACACCATGGAAATAGGAAACGTTCCTGGTAATTAGTGAAACAGCAACACACATCCTTACATGTATTTTATCATACGTAAATTATACATATAAAATTCGTTTTACATTTCGTAATTTCTAAATGAAGATACATTAGAAACATCTTTGTTCTGCAAATTTTACCATCGGTTAAAGTGTAAAAAAATTTTTAAAGATATGGTCGTATTCTACGATTCTTCCTGTTTGAAATTTCGTTTTTTAATTCGCGGAGCATCAACCATTGCAAATATTGGGTACTTAGAACTGTTATAAAAATATATTAGGTTGAAGGGATATATAGTTCTGTCGTATTAAAAAAAAAACATTTGAATCAATTTATAAAAATATATGTTTAATATATTTCAATCATATAATTTCCATTATTTGAAAGAACTTGTTGTCACCTTTCAGGGAACCTGTCAAAATCTTGTTGCCCTATGACTCAGTAGCACCATGTGTTTTTGATTTACAAGCAAAATTACCTGCTTATTTAAAACACGACAGAACTTTTTTTTCCAACTTAATATATCACCTGACAACTTAACCTGATATGACCTAATATATCAACAATTATTTCAGAATTCACTCAGAAACACTCCAATAACAGTTATTATTACAGAATTATTTGTTATTTCGGGTCCATAAAATTACCAAATATTCTTCAGGAATTCTGAAATAAGGGTCGACAGCGTTTGTCCTAAAATAGCAACTTTCACGTAGTGAGAAAACAGAATCCGAGGAAAGTGGACGCGAGATGTCATTTATTTTACCTAAATGGTGGTTAGGGTGTTGTATGGTACGTCGCGGCGACGACAATTAGTTTAGTGACGATCAATCGACGCGGATGTATATTAACTGGACTGTAAACTTAATTGAGACGAGTCGCTGATGGTTTGAACAAATGTATTTGTGTAGCAGTGAAATACAGTTGCGATGTTTTTGCTGTGACGATTACAGTACTTCTCTTTCGTCTAAGGAAAGTCGAGACAAATATATAGGAATGGAAGGGTGAAGGGGGGAGTGTAGGGGTAGTCAACAGGTAATGGAAGATGGTTTGCACATGTTGATCTTGGGAGAGTTTTAGGAACGGTTCAAATTATAATTTTTGCAGGTCTTACCGATGACTTAAAATAACCCCAATTCGGTCCGTAGCGTCATCACCATGCGTCCTCACAAAGAACCCCCAAGTACGGTGTTCCGTATCGGACGGAACAGGTGTCGTACACTCCGAGTGTAAATACAGTGCAGGGTAATACTATGCATGGTCCAAAGTACATTCGACTTCAGAATTCCTATCCATAAGGACCTAAAAATTATTTATCTCTTACAGTGTTCAAAATCGATGTCTCCAAAAGGTAGTACCGTATTATTATTTATTCTGGTAGGTTTTTCTACTCGGCAGGGTATGGTACGGACAGCAATAATGCAAGCAGAAGAAAATGAGGCTAGCGTAAAAATTAGTTTCTGCGACGAGTTTTAATTACTTTATGACCAGCGTCCGACGAAAACACAAAGGAAAACACACGGTTAACAGGTGCTGGAAGGAACTTCCTCATACTAAATCATATCGCACCTCCTACTCGGAAAACATAACAATAGGTACTATTTTTACCAAGAAATTCCCGTGTGATTAATTTCATGATATTCGACGTAAGCTGTGGGTTATAGCCGAGGGCTAAGGTATTAAACCGTTATCGCCCACTACTATACTATTATAGGGGGTGACAAGACGCCATTTCGTATGAGTCCGAAGTAGTGACATTGTATTGATGTGCGGCCGATTGGATCAGAGTGGGAAAGGCAGGCCTCGTTTCACATGCATTTTCGGCTGTATTCGAAATATTGGTTACAGCGGTTACACATACTATGTTGTGTGTGACGTTCGACATCAAAACATTGGGTCTATGGGCGTGGTTGAGGTGGGAATAGGCAGACCTAACAATAGGGTCGATTTCCTTATGTACCGCCCGTTTATGTAGATGAATATCAGCGTATTCCTCATTTGAAAACACTCTTGGCGTTTTCACCACGATTTCTTGAACTAACAGGTGTTGTGGTAAAAGTAACACTGATGTTGAATCACTTCAAGATAGTAAACATGGTAACTATCGACGAATAAAATACACACGTTCGACTTTTCATGCTCTGCAAAGTAAAATCCGCCGTTACCACATTCAATTTAATTTGTTTATAACTGTGTACTAAAACGTTTCTAACCGGACTTCAAATAACATTTTTTTTTGTTGCTACTTGTAGAATATGCTCCCGCAGTTTTGCCAGAAAAACCCGGGCACCCTGTATGAATATATGGAATAACATAAAGATGATGTGAATGATTACTGATTGTATCTGCTGGATTAAACTTAATCTTCAGATAAATATGATTTGCTGCTAATGTTATAAAATAATTATTTATTAAAATCTAAACCTCTAATCTCTAATCTCTTCTTGTTATTTATCTAAGAGTATTAATGGATGAAACTGAAAAAAGTTAAGTATGAAGAACTCTGATTGAGATTATTCATACAAAAATTTAAAATATATTTACACGACATTGTATGTTAAATATTATTTTTAAATGTTTCTTCAATTCATTGTATTAAATAGTACATACTATTTAATAATCTTAGTATCATTATGGTCTTTGACATTTTCGGCTCCCTCATAATATTAAGAAAATTTTTCAAGCTCTTTTTTAATTGACGCAATTAGTGGGACAGCGGGATCTTCAGGTGGAAGTTGACAATGTAAAAGAATACGTTTGGTATCTATATCTGGTACGTTTGGTCTATGAAATGGACCAGCACTTAATGGTCTAGTGCTCCACCCGCTATGAGATTGAACTGATCCTGAATGTCCATTTTCTGCAATATTTTCTTCAATATTATTTTGAGGTAATGATGTATGATGTTTTATCTCCGTTTCCATTGTTGGTGAAGATCCAGCACTGGGTTATGCAGTTAACAACAAAATGTAACAAAATTACTGAAAGTATGAATATGATATATTAATATATGAGTTACATGAAACCATAAGTACCTAATGTGGACACATCTTCCTCTAGTCTTTGAAAATACTGGGAGAACATCGGGAACATATACTGCTGAATTTGGTTGCGTCGTACACGTTTGTATTTCTGAATTTTGTTCTCTACTTCCAAACAAACTAAACGAATCCTCCAGTAACTCATGAAGTCTTCTCTTAGCTCGCCCAACAGGTCCAGCTGATGTACATGTTATTTCATCAGTTTCTGATATACCATTGCCTGAAGACAACATAATTTGTGTTCCAATATCCGGCAAGAATCGTCTAACTGCAATTCACTTATAACCTCAAGTGAAATCATATTTTAAATCTGAGTGTACTTATGTGTCTTCATAATATTCTTTTAAAAGACTTATAAAATTTGATAACTCTTTAAAATCTCTGACATTTTAAGGAAACATACAGTATATTGTCACTTGTAATTGTTGCTTACTGGCTGTGTGTAAATAAAATTATTATTGTTTCTAAATATAAAAGAAAGAGATTAAATGTTGTATACCCTCTGTAGATAGTGTCTGTTTTCGAAGATTCCAAACTATAGGACCAACTACTCCAGGATCTTTCATAGCACTCAAAGTTCTTGCAAAAAATTTGTCATTGGCTTTGCTACTTCTATATGAATCAATGTCATTATTGTCTCGTCTTTCTAATTCAGGAGAATCTAGATCCAAATGTCTAACCTATAAAATAAAATTTATTGAAACACATAGTCTGTATTGTAATACTGTAGTTTTACAGAAAAGACAAATTGCTACATACCATAACTGGTTCTAATACCCTAGAAAGAGGTTCAACACTTTTCATGTTGGGAAATTGTTTACAATTTGGCATGGATAGATAAGAATGGGGTGAGGCAGTAGCTTCTTCTTCTTCATGTCTCCTGTAACTGGTTTCCAATGATTCTAGTGCTTCCAAATGATCAGCTATGACATCCATAGAATCTGATGTTTTTGGCATATCCACTGCATTTTTCCTTAATACTCTTCCATGTGTCAGTCTATGAAGCAATCCATTAAATTGAGTTATAACTACAAATAAATAAATTTGTTGTCATATATGTATAACATATATGATGTTCACGAAGATTTTAATGAATGTTTTTATTACAAAAAAAAAAAAATGAAAGAGGAAAACATTGTGCTGCATCTTTGCAAACAATATAATAACAAATGTAAATAATTTGTATTTACAGTATTTATAGAAACACAAGAGTTGTCTTTGTGCGATCTCCAATGTAATAGCTTCGGAAAGAAAGAAGTGATGCTACCTAGTAAACAATTTGCTCTTGATTTGCTTTGAATTTGTCACCAAAATTTGTCAAAGTTTGCAGCCAAAATTCCATGCCAAATGGAAAGTAAATTGAGACCAAACCTTCGTTGCAGAGGGCAGGTCGATCACATTAAGAGTAAATATCGGGCAAAATCGGAGGAAATCTTGCTGTAGGAGGGAAAATACTATAATTTTAAGATCTGTAAATATTTCAGTCTTAAAAAATAAATAAAACTTAAAATTATTTAATTTCGAATTCCGTTTTCCCTTCCACAGAAAGACTTTCTCCAATTTTGCCGAAATTTACTCCATAAGGAGTCCAAGGTTTGGTTTCAATTTGCTCTCCACTTGGCATGGAATTTTGCATGCATGCTGTTGACACCAAAATGATCAGCTTTTGTTTGCAAAGTACAATTACACCTTCACTCAAACGTACACTTTTGAAACTATACATATATGCGGAAACTTATGACTTTTATGAAATTAGTGAAGTATAATATATTCTGTTATTGTTAAACGATATTTATTGTTAAATCTTATTACAAGTATATGTATATGTAATTTACTATAACAGTACCAAATAGTATAATTTAATTATTCAAATCTCTTAAATAAATACAACTTGATCTGATAGGTTTAATATTACTGTGTGGATATGTGTGGTGAGAATGAGAAAGAAACATAATGAGTGAGGAACAAAAATGTATGGAGTGAATTTGGTTGTGTGAAATGAAGAAGAAGGACCAAGAAGGACCGTTAAAAAATATGGCTGCTATTAATTCAATGAGCGTTTATATCAATTACATTTGTTACATATACAAAAGTTTCTCTGTGTTTATTTCGATTAGAATTTATCTAATCTCCCAGTTAGACAAATGCCGTTTTGAGCAAATGTTTGTATCACACTTTACGAGCAAAAAGCTTGTTCATTTGGTACCAAACCCTGCTTGGAGCAGAATTTGGTCTCTATTTTGTACAAAGGCACCAAAAGCGGACGAATTCCGAGCTGTAAATATTTAACGAAGTTTAACGTTAATTTTCAACATTATAAACAATTTTGCGACAACATTTTTACGACTGTACACCGAACCGAAGTATAATATAAAGGAATATATAAAATCCCGTTCTTTACAGATCACATCTAGTTATTTACGTAAATCTAGGAAATAGTTGTTATTGCATAATTATTTTCAATAAGGGTTATGTGGCGAGCAATGCCCGAGGGCCCCGAGGGGGCAGCACCGAGGGGGCGCTTGGGTTTTCCAGCACCCGGCAGGCAGTCGGGGCAAGTAAGGATTCACCCCTCCATAGCGTCTAAGAAAATTAAGGAGAACCGAAGACTCGGCAGATTCCGAACAACCTTCGTCTTGAGCACTTCGGGAAGTAAAAATATTTGTTGAGGAATTTTGCAATTCGTTATTCCGCCCTGTTATACCCATCCTCGGCGAAATCCAATCCACAATTCGTTATTCGAAGGTTCGAATAAAAAAGTATCTTTGTCGAATAAATACATTTATTCGACGAGAATTTATCCGACGAATAAAGAGAATTTTTTATTCGAAGCGGATTTATTCGAACTTGGAATAATTTTTTCATCTTTTGGAAGATGGAAGTTTAAACTTTTAGATTTTTCAATATACCTCCATAAAATTGCGACGAGTGAATTGAGGGGCTTCTCCTGACGAAAATGAGTCCAAACTCGAGTGTAATCGAACTATTTTATTGATACGTAATGTTACGTTAAAAATTACAATCTTGAAGATAGTGTAAATGATGTGGTTGGACTCATTTTCATCGGGATAAGCTCTACAACTTATTCGTATTAAACATTACTTATCAATAGAAATTGTTCGATTACACTATTATATTATATATATCACTCTATTACAAAAATCTGAAAGTTTGATCTGTCTTCTGATGCGGGACTCAATGCGGGACCAAAATATTCTCAGCCGGAGATGATTTTTATTTTAAAGTCTCTTTATTTACATAATAGTAACTTACAAAGTATATATAACAACAGCAGTCTTATATATTGTATGTTTGTACTTTAACATCTGTTCTTGTAGTCCCTGTCACAATGATTTACCTGCTTACTATGTCTATTTATATATTACTAATATTTATATTTCTAACTGACTATTCATACTACGTTTGTACATTATTGCAGTTGCGGTTTTATTTCATGTTTTGACTTTTTGTAGGAAAAAGAAAAGAATAAAAACCTACTTATTTTAAGTTCAGACTTAGCCTCTGACCCTGTTCGTTTGTTCCTTATTGATACTATTGCTTCTGTAGCGGCCATCGGCACGTACATTTAACAACATTTGGCGTGAAAATGGTCGAGCGAGTTTATGGAACCCGTTGTCCCACAGCTGTTTTTGAGAAAGCCGTTAGTCGTCTTAGCAGTTTTTGTTATGGCACGTATTAGTCATTGGATTTTTACCATCGGCCTCAACAGCTCGTATGGGTATCATAAACCTTGAGTTTTCCGAAGGGACCCGGATGCTAGGCAGGTAGACGGTAGCCGGCCGCGCCATGCACCGCGGACCCGTCGAAAATCCCGCTGCATTACCGGAATTACGGGGTCGCCCCCGCGTTTAGAGAGACCGCACCAAGGTCACGAAGAGTCCCCGAAAAAGGTACCTGATTGGCTAAAGAGGCTAATTCAGCACCGGTCAATCAGGACGATTCAGGGACAGGCAAAAAGCCTCGTAGGTTGAGAAGAGAACCAGAGAGACAGATACGATTTGACCGGAGGATCGAGAAGAAGTCTCGCGGCGCGCCTAGATATTGTAGAACTCTGTCAACACCGGGAAATAAACTCAAGTTCCGTACCGTACACGCTGGGGAGATTCATTTTGAACCAGACCCCCACCCATCCTTACACTCCTATATCACATTAATATATCTAGATATTTTCTAATTCTGTATTATACACATTTAAATATTAAATATTTTTTTAACTCTTAAACTCTTAACTCCCGGGGGGACCCGGCCACCGTTTTCCTATTGCCAGGGGCGCGGGTAACTTCGACGAGAGGTGCTCAGGGGACGGCATCGGAGGAAATCCCGTATAGAAGGTCATCAGGAAGGGACCGAGCCCGGGCTCACCAACCCGGAGGTGCCGTCGGGGGAAAGTCGGACCGGAGACAACGAACTTCGCCACCTCATCCCGGAAAACCCATAAGGATCCGACGCGGGAGCGGCTGGAGGTCTTCCTCCGCGGGAAACAACGAATCCACGGAAAACATCGCCGAAGATGCAGATAAGTGCTGAGTGCCGTAGGCCCCGGACCACAGGGCGCGGCCCAGCCGCGCGAGCGTTAGCGATAGGTCCGAGCGTCGCGCGGAGGTACAAAAAGTTAGGGAAGTGGAGAACGCCTCGCTTCCACCGGCCGCGCGAAGTAGGTCACTGTGTCGTAGGCTGGTTTAGTGAGTAGACGTTAAATGTTGATATATATAAAACAGAGTTATTGCACTGTTATTATCACGACTCCAGGGTAGCTGCCGCTAGGAAAGATCATATAGAAGCTGTGCCGCGTGGTAACTGCCGATCAGGCTTCCCGACAGCCTGTTATAACACTCGAAAGTCAATAAATGTAAAGTGGAAGCCCAGATTTGGTTGCTGTTATTTCGAGAAACCTTTCCGCCGCGGGGAATGTCCCGCCTTCCTTCCCCGTAGAACCTGGACCCGCGGTGAAGCTCTCCAGGGCATCGCGCGGTGCTCGTCGACTCGAACTCGCGATTTGCGTCTTTATCGAAATCGTTCGTGTGGCACCTACGGGTGCCTGGCGCCCGTTCTGAATACCGAACCTTAGCGATTCGTCGCAAGAATCGAGTCTACGAGCTGCCGTTTGTCCCGGGTGGACCACGTATCGCACGGCCGAGCGTGGCTCGGTCTCGCGACCTGTAAGAACCCGGTGTCGCCCCGGTTTTCTCCTGTCGGACGGGTATGAAAATTCGGGCTACGTGACACTTTATATTATATACATACATACGTCTAATTATTTTCTAAGTCTTCTATCTCTATGCTGGTCCTTTATTGCACGTAAATGCTCATGTATGAGATTATTTAATAAAGGGTTATTCTTCAACTGTGTATTATAAAATGCTTTTGCTAGGTAATCTATATAGTCTCCTAAATATTCAATCTCTGCTTCCGAGTGTAAGTCTTTTATTTTAGTATATCTATTTTTGTTTGTAATTAATCTTAGGCATTTGTTTCGAAAGCGTTGTAATATCAAAAGGTTCGTATTTGCTGTTGTTCTCAATATAGGAGCAGCATATGTTATAATTGGCCTTATTATTACTTTGTATATTAATCTTTTATTTTTACTGCTAATTTTAGAATTTTTTGCCATGAGCGAATACAGATTTTTTGTAACTGTGTAACTCTTCATCATTATGCTTTTAGTATGCTCTCTGAACAGTAATTTTGAATCTAATGTAGGCCCAAGATATTTTACGCTATGTTTAACCTGTGCTATTTAATTATAAACTTTTAATGGCGTCATGATTCTATTGCCGTTTACTTTTTTGGAGAATGCTATAACTTCTGTTTTGTCTGTATTTAGTGTTATTTTCCATTTACTAAAGTATTTTTCTAATTGTGTGATATGAATCTGTATGTGCTTAGCTGCGATTGTTGTATGAAAAGACTATGGATATATTGCCGTGTCATCAGCGTATAATGCTATTTTTGTTTTTGCGAATGTTGGAATATCATTAATAAAAATAGTAAAAAGTACTGGCCCTAGTATCGATCCCTGCGGTGCTCCTGCTGCGATTATGTTTTCATTTGTTTTGGCGTTATTTATTCTAACTTTGAATTTGTGAGACTGTGGCGCTTTTCTATGATGTATGCGTGTTGGATGCTTGCGCGTGTGCCGATGCGCAGAGAGAGAGAAAGAGATGGTGACCTACGGGTTATAGAGAGAAGTGTGTGCAAGGAAGTCTCGATAGAAATGTTATATTACTGATATATTAATGTACAAGTAACCTACTTTGTTTAATAAATATAATATACTTTAACAGAATATACAACAATATGGTAGCAGAGCGTGGTTCTGTTAAAGAAAGAAGTATAGAATTAAAAAGGTAAAGTGAGGTTAGAAGAAGCACATGGTGGCGAAAAGCACGCGGCAAATAAAAAAAAGGGAATTGAATAAGTATAGATAGATTAGCAAACATGTCCGAAGGTACAGCAATATCGTTCAGTAAAATAGAGCTATTAAACGATAGAAATTATCATGTGTGGACGCTAAAAATAAGTGCGGTGCTTCGCGCAAGGAAATTATTTACAGAAGTGATAGTAAATCAGGAGCCACCAATAGTCGCAGACCGCAATTCAGAAACAGGCAAGATAAGATCGTTATGGGAAAGTAAAAACGATGAAGCATTCGGAATCCTGGTCACCACATTGTCAAACGATCAGGCAGGACAATCCGAGGACCTTTGGCCTCTACAGTGGGACCAGCTATCCCACTGTCGAGCCGGTCTCTCTATTTGAGGGATGTCACAGGTCTAAAGTCCTCTCGCTCCACCTCCTCGTGGTGAACCCTGGGAACACACAGTTGTGTGTTCCTAACGGAGCGAGGGGCATTATCGTGTCCTGCGAACGACCGGGGAGGTCGCCGCAGGGCCCCATACCAACGTAACGTGGCGATGGGAAACTCCCGGAGTAAGCGCTGGGGGTGGGCGGTGGATGCACTCGCTCATGAGCGTTATACAACCTCGGGATACCTGCCGACCTCCCGTTGTATTTAGACTTACCGGGGCAAGCGACTCTGCCCTGGTGGACACCCCCTTCCGCATGTGGTATTTAGGTTATCGAGTGAGGCGCCTCCAGAAATGGGGGCGTAGTAACCAGGCCCGCTTATAAAATCACGGAATCTTCACATAACGAGCCTCGGATTGTAAAAGAAGAGGTTGAGGAGGGGTTACCGCGCCCGGAAGCGGTCGAGGAAGGAGCTTTGGTGGCACCAGTACCACCACAGGTTATGGGGCCCCCGGCCCCAGTGATTGGAGACCGGCCCAAGCTCCGGCCGGTGAGGGGAGGCCACGGGCGTGACTGCCCCGACGTCGACGAAGACCGAGCGTCCGTCAGGTCGCTCAGGTCACTTGTGTCCGTCAGATCGGTCAGGTCGACCCCGTCAAGCAGGGGTGCAGGAGCGAAGCGGCCGCTCACCTCGACTGCGGGGAGAGCCTCGCCGCCCCTGGGCCGGATAAGAGGGATAGGTTGGAGGTAAGCCTCTCCCGGCTCCCCCGCCCGGAGGTGAGAGGCCTGCTCCCTGGGGAGCTGACCGCTCTCTTCGTGGAGCTGGCAAGTGAGAACCAGGAAATGGCCAACCGCAGCAAAAACCTCAAGGGGACGATCGTCAAGGGATTCCGCGAACGCGTCGGATCTCTTTGATGAGGTTGCCAATGAGATCGACCGCAGGGGCTTCCCGGGGGATGCCCTGCGGCCGGCGCTGGCGCGGTGACCCCTGCAGTTCCCGAGGTCATGGCTCTGGGGGAGCGTTGCGCGGCCCTCGAGAGGGAGTTGCGGGAGACCCGCGACTCCCTCGACGCCATCAAGGGGGAATTGATGACAACCAAGCGGTTGCACGATGCTCCCGCCACGCCGGCAAACGCCCCCGCCATTGTTGGCGGGGGCACCGTTAGATTGCATGGCCCAGATGCGGGCCATCATGGAGGACGGCCTTAGCTCCCTCCGCCAGGAAATGCGGAGGGAGCTGCGTCGGGTAGCCGGCAACGGTGTTCGTGGGACCCCCCAGCCGCCGCCACCGTCGGCTCCGACGCCACCACGGCCTGCCCCTGCGCCCGCGCCGCCAACGCTGGCCCCTGTCCCAGTGGCGGGAGGGGCCCAAAAGAAAAAGAAGAAGGGAGCCGTTGCCGCGGGGGGTAGCGCTGGTGCTGCCCCGGCCCCACTCGCTCCTTCGACGGCCCCGCCTCCTGCGCCCGCAATTGGTGCCCCGGCTAAAACCGAAACTTGGGCGGAGGTGCTCGGGAGGCAAGCCATTTCGGCGGCCAAGGCCGCTGCTAAGTCCCCGGCCCTAGCAGAGGCAGCCACCTCGGCTGGCGCCTCAAAGGCGAGGAGGGCCGCTGCCGCCGCCTCAAAAGGCGGGAAATCGGCGGCAAAAGTTAGGGCCCCGCCCCGTTCCGCGGCAGTTACCTTGACTGTCCCGGAGGGGAACGGGACCTCGTACGAGGAGGCCGTCAGGAGGGCCCGCCAGGGCGTCGACTTGGACGCCCTAGGCATTGGGGCCCTCCATTGGAAGAGAGCGGTGACCGGTGGCCTCGTTATAGAGGTCCCCGGTGCCGGCGGGGGCCCCAAAGCCAATGCCCTGGCGGCCAAAATGTCCGCCGTCCTGGGGGACATGGGGGTGAGGATCTCCAGGCCCCTGAAGGAGGCGGAATTCCGCCTCATGGGCCTGGAGGTGTCCGTCACCCCCAAAGAGGTCGCGGAGGCGGTGGCAAAGGACGGGGGCTGTGCCGCCGAGTCCGTTAGAGTTGGCACGGTGTAGGTACAGTGTCCGGCCGTGGCGACATTGGGCCTCCAGAAAGCCGGGAAGGTACGCGTGTGGTGATGCACAGCCCAGGTCGTGGTGCTTGCTCCGCGACCAATGCAGTGTTTCCGTTGCCTGGCCCGCGGCCATGTGCGGCAGCAGTGCACTGCAGAGGTCGACCGCAACGGTCATTATTACCGCTGCGGGGACGCATCACACAGGGCGGCGGACTGTAAAGCGCCACCCGACTGCGTGGTCTGTGCCGCTGTTGGCCGACCGGCAGGACACAAGGCGGGGAGCAAAGCGTGCTCCCCGCCGCCGAAGGCTAAGAAGGGCGGAAAGGGGGCGGGTGGTGTGGTGCCCCCCCCCCCCAAACCGAGCCGACTGCTCCTTCCACCGCCATCCCCAAAGTGGTGGTGGAAATGGAGGTGGAGCCGGCCCCCAGCGGGGCGGGGGTAGCATGCCCCTCGCCATCCGCGCCGGCGGCTAAGGAGGGGACCAGCGCAGAGGCCAATTAATGGCCCACACTACGCGCTGGTCCCCTCTCCCGGTATTCCAGGCCAACGTCAACCACTGCCGCCGGGCACAGGACCTGATGGTCCAGTGCCTGGAGGAGTGGGGGGTTGGCCTGGTCGTCGTCACGGAGCCGTACATCGTCCCGGACCATCCACACTGGTCCGGTGATGTTGACGGCTCCGTGGCGATATGGTGGCGTCACCACTCGGCGACGGTACCCCCTGCTCTGTGGTCGAACGGGGCAGGGGGATGGTTATGGCAAAGTGGGGAAGACTTCTGGTTGTGGGTTGCTACAACTCACCCAGTCTTGACTCCGCCGAACTCGGCATGTTTCTGGACCGGCTGGGGCTGATGATAGCTCCACATATAGTCGGTCCAGTGCTGGTCTTGGGGGACTTCAATGCGAAGTCCACCACCTGGGGCAACCCCAGGACCAGCGCCCGAGGTGGAGTCCTAGAAGACTGGGAGGAGGGGATGGAGCTCCGGTTGCTAAACCGGGGCTCCGTGCCTACGTGCGTGAGGTGGAACGGTTGGTCCATCATGGACATTTCGTTTGCGACCGCCGCCGCCTCACGCTGTGTGTCCAATTGGCGGGTCTGGGACGGAGAGACCTTGTCGGACCACTGTTACGTCCTGATGGACGTGGCAGTGGTCTCGGACTCGTCGTTGGACACGCCACTCCGACGTGGCATCCCGTCAGCGCCCAGATGGGCGCTGAAACGACTGGACGGGGACCTCTTGAGGGCCGTGATTACCGGCTCCGCCTGGTCTTCGGCCAGGGAGCGCGGGGTAAATGAGGGGGCGGCTTGGATCTGGGACACATTGCAGATGATCTGCGACGTGGCGATGCCCCGGGTCCGAGCCCAGCCCCCGAGGAAGTCTGTGTACTGGTGGTCGGGGGAGCTGGCCGAACTTCGTAGTTCGGCCGGCCGAGCCCGCCGCTAGTGTACCCGCGCCCGTCGCCGCCATTTTCTGGGCGGCGACGAGGAGCAGAGGGTCGCCGAGCTGTACAGGGAGTACAGATCGGCGGCCGTGACCCTCAGGCGTGCAATTGCCGCGGCTAAGGCCAAGGCCTGGGACGAGCTCCGGCTCACCGTCCGTGAAGATCCGTGGGGACGCCTGTATAAGGCGGTGCTTGGGAAGCTCCGCCCCTGGGCGTCCCCAGTCACGGAGCGGTTAGACCCGGAACTCTTTGGGCGCGTCGTGAGCACCCTCTTTCCCCCAGTGAAGGGGAGGGGGTGAGGAGGGAACGCGTCCCGGGTCCGACCATAGAATGGTCGGACAAGTTCCGGGTCACCGAGTGGGAGCTGTACCGGGCCGGGGGCATTCTTGGGGGCCTTCTGGCCCCTGGCCTTGATGGCGTTCCCGCTGGTATAATGGCCTTAGCCGTGGAGGTCCTCGCCCCGGCGTTCAGGAGCGTCATGGACGCGAGCCTGCGCAGGGGAGTCTTCCCCACGTTATGAAAAAGAGAGTGCCTGGTTCTCCTCCAAAAGGAGGGGACACCCGCAGAGTCTCCCTCTGCCTACCGGCCGGTGTGTCTGCTCGACGAGGCGGGCAAGCTATTCGAAAGAATTATTGCTGCCCGTCTCGTTGAGCATCTGTTCCGGAGGGGGCGCTCCACAATCGACGCCTTGGAGCGTCTGCGCCTCCTCCGAGAACGGGCTGTCGCTCGGGGCAGGGTGTTGATAGCAATGTCGTTAGACATTTCAAACGCTTTCAACGCCTTGCCCTGGACGGAGATAATGGGGGCGCTGGACCATTTCCAGGTGCCCCCTTATCTCCGGGAGGTGGTCGGCGACTACCTCCGTGGCAGGGAAGTGGTGTACACCGGCCGGTATAACACCGTGCATCGGAGGGAGACGCACCGCGGCGTTCCACAGGGGTCGGTCCTCGGGCCACTCCTGTGGAACTTGGCGTATGACGCGGTGCTGCGGGTTGTCCTCCCCCCGGTTACGGGTGTCATTTGCTATGCAGATGACACTCTGGTTTATGCCGAGGGGGATGACTGGAGGAGGACCAGGCACCTCGGAGAGGCCGCCCTGGACTGCGGTGTCGGGCGAATCCGACGAATGGGCTTGACTGTCGCCGCCACAAAGACCGAGGCTATATGGTTGTATGGGCCTCGGTCGTGGCGGCTACCCCGTGGTCAGGACCTGCGGATTCGCGTCGCTGAAACCTCCATCGAGATTGGGCCCAGGATGAGGTACCTGGGCCTGGTCATAGACGGCCGCTGGCGATTCGAAGGACACTTCGAGCTCCTCGCCCCCCCGACTGGAGAAGACGGCAGCCGCCTTGGCGCGGCTGCTGCCGAATATCGGGGGGCCGGATTTGAAAGTACGCCGCCTCTATGCGGAGGTGGTGCCCTGTCTGGTGCGGTCTATTGCCCTGTATGGGGCCCCCGTATGGCACCGCTCGCTCGGGGCCAGCTCGCAATGCCAGAGACTCCTGGAGAGAGTTCGGCGGCGGCTGGCCCTGCGGGTCATACGGGATACCGCACCATCTCCACCGAGGCGGCGGGACTCCTCGCGGTGATTCCACCCTTTCCTGTGGTGTCGGCGGAGCGGGCGAAGCTATACCACATCGCCCGCTCCTTCCGCCGCCCGCCGGGGGTAGAACTCACGCGCGAGGTGGAGATGGAGCTCGAGGGCCAGAATTGCCAGGCCCGGACGAAAACGTATGCGGAGTGGAGGGCGCTGTTGGCGCCCTCCATACGTCCGATTGTCCGGGCCCTACTGCCCATATTTTATATATGGTGCAGGAGGCGGGTTAGGTTGACCTTCCGCCTCACGCAGGTGCTCTCCGGCCACGGCTGTTTTGGAGAGTACCTGTATAAAATGGGGCGGGAGCCGACGGCGCAGTGCCATCACTGCGGCGAGGATCTAGACACGGCGCGGAATACTCTGGAGGAGTGCCCTGCGTGGGCCGGGCCGCGCCGTGATCTGAGAGCCGCAGTGGGTGGGTGGAAGGCGGTGGCCTCCTTCTGCGAGATCGTAATCACCCAGAAGGAGGCCGCCGAGCGGGCCCGGGAACGGGACCCGGGCTCCGCGAGGAGGATATGGGCGCGGGGGCGACCCCTGCGCCGACGTGTGCCCCCCAGAGGGGAGGCGTCGAGGGTAGGGAGGTCGCGGGGGTTTCCCCCGCGTCAACAGGTGCCTCCCGTTGTGGGGAGGGCGGACCGTTACAGGCGCGGGGCTCCCCCCACGCCCTAATGCGCCTCCACAATTGGGGGCGGCGAATGTTGGGGCCCGGGGTGCGAGCTGACCCGGGCCCCCCGGGGGGAACATGGCTCCCCTCGTGATAGGCCGACACCCCCTGGGTTAGTTTCCCGGTGTGGGGGGGTGTCGGTCCGTCCCTCCCCCATGGGGGAGGGGGATCCGTGGGGGGTTTGGGGAAAGGAAGGGTCGGGGCGTGCCGGATCGCGCCTCCGACGACCCTTCCTTCCGGTGGCGGCGTCTGCTTGCCTCGGCCGGGCTGGTTTCTTTGGGATACCGGCTCCGAGCGGGGCACGATGACTCCGGGAGCTGTGGGTGGACTGAGCTGAGGCTCGGGAAACCAACTCTGAAGGCTCCAGGGATGGGGACACCAGGCGGGTCCCTCCGCCCGGGGTCTTATAGCGTAGGTAGCGGTGGAGGTTAACCCCTCCCCCGGGGCGTGATGATAGCTGGGGGGTGTCCTATTGAGTACTCGCGTGATCCAGGCACCTTCCGTGTAGCTTAGGTGGGCGTGAGATTTTAGTGGGTAGCCCTTAGGGGTAGTCCCAGATAATCCCGGTTTCCCCCAGGGAGTCGGTGTGTGCGAAAAGGATTTCCTCACGAAAAAAAAGGGTAACATGAAACTAGCCACAGATACGCAGGATGGTAAGCGTAACATCTTAATACACAACGTACTGTACATACCTAGACTAAGAGGAAACTTATTATCAGTTAGCAAATTATGCGAAAATGGGCATAAAGTCATATTTGAAAACAACGGTGCAAAAATAATTGGTAAAAATAACAAGGTAATTTCAGAGGCATGCAAAAGAAACGGGATATACACAATCAGACCAGGAAACCCCAACGATACAGTACCAGTGGCATTCAACATAAATCAGAAGAAGAAAGACATTGTAGCGTCCGGTCGTATGCACACAAAAGAGCTCTTCTTTCGTACAAACGGCCAACGTAATTTACGTCTCTCTTTCGACAAAGCTATTTTTGAGTGGACACTTTCCAGACCTAGTCGAAGTATGTTTATTAGAGTTTTGTCCCAAAGTCCTCAATAGCAAACTGAGACCGTCGTAAATTAAGAGACGAACTGAAGGGAACTTGAAGCAGACCCAACCGTTTATCGACACGTGGGTCAGGCGTGGGTGGCCCGGAGGAAAGTCCCATCGTTCCCTTCGCTCACGTCGTTGTTCCGAAAACAAACACGCCAAGGGTGGAAGGAATAGGGGTGAGATGAAGAAAAAGAACAGCTCTGATTGGAAGGACCCAAAGCGTGGGTTAGCCAATCAGAGTTGTTTAGGATTTTTACCAGGGCAAACGAAGGCGTTAAAAAGAGAGTCGATCGAGAGTCGTAGAGAGACATACCTCGAGAGTCGGTCGACAGTCGTCCAGAGACACACTCCGAGATACGGTCGTTGAGTCGTCCTGGACAGACAACGTTATAAAACCGCGAGACTCGGGAAGCTTAATACCAATTGTACATACAGTAAATAAACGCAGTTCGCAGTACAAACTCTGTACTATTGTAGAGACTACCTACCCACAACATCAAGTAATGAAGAACGACAAGATGAACAAAATGTTATGGCATAAGAGACTAGGCCACGCATGTGAATATTACATGGATAGAATGAAAAACACAAATGCAATTAAAGATTTAAATTACAGACAGGGAAATCTGGGCATATGTGAACCATGCGTGATGGGGAAACTAAGCCAAACACTACATAGAAGAATAGAAGAGATACAAGCGAAAGAACCGTTGGAACTTATCCACATGGACGTTTGTGGGCCTATGCCAATACCATCACTGAATGGAAATAAATACGTAATGGTGATTGTGGATGAGTACAGTAGACACGAAGATATAAACATTTCTTACGGTACATGAACAAGAACGAAAACTCACTTCGGAGAAAAATAAAGAATGTTCGAACAGATAACGGAGGAGAGTTCGTTAATAGAAAGTTTGAGGAATTATATAAGTCAAGAGGTATCAAACATCAAAGAACAGTCGCATATAACCCCCAAAGTAATGGGACAGCAGAAAGGCTAAACCGAACACTATTAGAAAAAACGAGAACACTGCTGATAGACACAGATCTTCCAGGAGAATTTTGGGGCGAGGCCATCATGATTGCGGTATATATTAAAAATTTAACGATTACCAAGAAGATAGACATGCAAACACCTCAGAAAAGGTGGAATGGAAAGAAGCCGGCAATTTTGTATTTGAAAACATTTGGATGTTTGACGTATTACTACATACCAAAAGGAAGTAGAGACAAGCTCATGCCTAGAGCAGAAAGAGGCATTTTCGTTGGATATTCTCGCGAAACAAGAGCATAGCGTGTATACGATCCTGTAAATTAAAAGGTCTAGCCACGGTCCATAGCTCAGTCGCGCCGAGACACAACCGTAGATTTGCAATCGCGCTCGATCTAATCACCTCGGACGCTACCGTGACATCGCTGAGCATATAAACGACACAGTCACAAAACCTGATTCGAGTATTATTGGAAGGAACCCGCCTTCGATAACCTCTTCCTTCAACGTCAATATGATGTAAGAGCAGCATATTTATATGGATCAATTAAAGAAACTGTATTCATGGAACAGCCAGAAGGATTTGGAAAAGGCGAAAATAAAGTCTGCAAATTGAAAAAGAGCATATATGGACTACCGCAGGCAGGAAATTGCTGGAACACAAAAATCACAGAAGTGTTGGAATCAATAGGAATGAGGAAATTACCAGAAGATCCTTGTCTTTATACAATAAAGAGAGGCAATAAGAAGCTGTGGTTGGGACTGTATGTGGACGATATATTGACCATAGGAACAGATTCCCAGATAATTACAGAGATCATAGATGAGGTCAAGAGACATTTCGAATTAACGAAAACGAAGGAATTGAAATTGTTGATAACATTAACTTAAGTACAGATGCGAGCTGGAATAGCACGAAGGATGCAAAATCTTTTGGAGGATATCTGGTAAAGATTGGTAATAATGTTGTAGATTGGCGGGCCAAGAAGCAGGAATTGGTCGCTTTATCAACATGTGAAGCCGAATTAATGGCTATAAGCGATTGAGTACAGGAGGTAAAATGGGTACGCGGAATCTTAGAAAGTTTAGAAGTTAAAATCGGGGAAACACATTCAATTGAACTTAGCACGGATAGCAAAGCAGCTATGGACTGGATAAATAAATCCCAGGTTACAAATCGTACTAAACATATAAATAGAAAGTATCATTTTGTTAAAGACGAGGTGAGGTCAAAATCAGTAATATTGAAACATGTAAGATCGGAAGAATTAAAGGCTGACGTTTTGACTAAACCACTAGCGAGCGAAAGAATCAAAAGTCATTTATATAAGATCAATATTAAGAATTAAGGTATACAAGTATAGTTTTGAAAAGTTTATTGTTATTCCATATTAGAATTTGTGAAAAAATTGTCATCCCTTATTAGTATTATGTCGAGATGTAGACAACATAAATGAAGCGCAACCAAAGGGGGGAATTGTGAGACTTTGGCACGTTTCCATGGTGTATGTGTGTTGGATGGATGCGCAAAGAGAGAGAGAGAGAGAGAGAGAGAGAGATGGTGACCTACTTATAGAGAGAAGTGTGTGCAAGGGAGTCTCGATAGAAATGTTATATCAGATATATTAATGTACAAGTAACCTACTTTGTTTAATAAATATAATATACTTTAACAGAATATACAACAGAATTTTCTGTATGTCATGTATGAGTGTATTAGTCTGACTAACACGGGTGGGTATTTGTAACTGATTAGCTTATATATTAATCATTCTACCCATACCTTGTCAAATGCTTTCTCCATGTCTAATAATAGTATTGTAGTGATTTTATTCTTATTGAAGCCGGTAATAATATCATTTGTAATTCTAAAAATTTGCTGTACTGTACTATGCCTATGTCTAAAACCAAATTGTTCGTTTCGTATTATGTGTAATTTATTTTCATGTTTTTGCAACCTTTTTCGAATTATCCTTTCTATTACTTTAGCCATAGTTGGTAGTAAACTGATAGGTCTATAACTAAACGGGTTTGTATCTGGTTTTCCTGGTTTCAAGATAGGGATAATTTCTGCGATTTTCCGTTGTCGTGGGAAGTAGCTAAGTTTGAAAATGGCATTAATAATGTACATTAACTGAACTATTGCTTTTCTGCTGAGGGTTTTCAATACTATATTCTGTATTTGATCCGGTCCTGGTGCTTTCAATGAGGGTAATTCTTTTAGCGTGTGTGGTACTTCTGACGGTGATGTGCTGAAATTTTTCAAGTCTTCTGCACTTCTTTCTTTTAGTCACAGGTAATCCATGAAGTTGTAACGGTAGCGTCTCGCCCTGCAGGAAGCGCGGGAGCGAGACGTTTTCGGCCCCTCCCCGGAATTGGCTCAGTGACCAGGGTTCGTTGGAGAGGGGAGGTCGGGTCAGGTGTCGTAATGAAATGTTTACTAGTTCATTAGAGAATAGATTTATTGAGCTACTTTCCCGGTTCCGGATTCCCCGTTCGTCCGGCGACGGTGGTTGCGGTCTCCCGGCCAACCTATGAAACGGTTAAGAGTGGGCCCCGGTTATAAACGGATAATTATGTACAACTTAGCCTAACTTAATCCTACCTTAAGACTACGGTAACGCGGTGGTACAGTGCGGAGCGGGAGCGTCGTCCCGGTGGACGACGTCGGGTCCCTTCGGTTTGCGGGACGCGGTCGGGCTCGCGGCGGTGCGGCGCGGCGCGGTACGGGAGCGTCGTATCGGCGGACGACGCCGTGCTTCTCCGGTGCTTGGTCGGGCACCACTCGGCCTCGCGGAGCCTTGTAGGCGCGGGGCACGGGGCCCAGCCTGGTAGTGAATTCTGTTTCCTGCGTTAGGCTGGGGCTCGCGGAACGGTGGAGTGCTGGTCCCCGAATCGGCGGGACGCCCCGTTCGCCGTCGCGGACCTGCCGCGGCCCAAGCTCACACGTGCAGACATATCCCTGACACGTGCGGTCCCGAAGCCGGCGTAGTCGTTCGTCCGCGGTAGTACCCCGCGGGACGAGCTCCGTACGCAGCTGCGGTCGGCCGTTGATCCGGGATCAGGAGCAGGACCGAGGATGGTTCGCGAGGATCGGTGGGAGATCGGTCAGGAGGGTCGGAGCGACGCTGTGCTGACAAGAACAGACGCCGCTCGACTGACTCCCAGGAGGGAGAACGGTCCGGAGTGTCGCAGCGACGCTGTGCTGACAAGGACAGACGTCGCTCGACTGCCTCCCAGGGCTCGCTCGCAGTCTCGGCTTCTTAGCGTGTCGGACGTTCCCCCGTACACGCTTTCGGTTGGTCCCGGCGCTTCCTCGCACTTGCCCGGTAGTAGACCGGAGCTCGCACGTCTCAACGCGGCTGCGAGAAGTCCTGGGCTCGGGAAGTATCCCCGAGAGCTGCTCCAGGCCGACTCTCGTCGAGACCGGCTCCGTCGCGATCTTTATAGCCCGCGCACGGACTCGTGTGCCGGTTCGCGAAACTTCGGTTCTCGCCGATTGGTCCGCGCTCGGGCCGGTTTCGCGGATTGGCGCGCGGCTGATTCTCGGCGCTGATTGGTGCGGGCCTGCTCGAGAATTTCGGCCTCGCAACGATACTCGGAACGCGTCTCGTTGCAAAGTCCTCTATAATCTGCTCTTGTTGTTTATGAGCTGAATTGAGTGGGCCTTCTTGAATTGTGTTGTTAGCATATTTTGCTTTTTCTTTGTCCGATATTGCTGTTGTACCATTATCTTGTAGTGTAGGAAACATGTTATATGGCTTTTTTCATTCTCCATAAAGTGTTATCTCCTGGGTTTAAAGATTTAAATTTATTTTCCCAGATTTTGTTTCTATGTTTATGTATCCTGCCTTTTACTAGTTGTGTTATGTTACTGTATTGTTTTTTTTACATGTCGCTGCCTCCTATTTTTCCATATTTTCCGGATCTTGTTTCTTCTTTTTATTAACTCTATTATTTCTACAGGTAGATCGTCTTTAATACTGCGTATCTTCTTCTTCTTAATGGTTTTGTTTATGGCCAGCTGAATGCTGTCTGTGATATTGCTAATAGATTTTTCCAGTTCACTGTTTGAATTTAGTTCATTATTAATCTTTATATTTCGATCCAGTACTTTCCTGAATTCTTTCCAGTCGGTGTTTTTATATGTATATATGAGTTTTGGTGGTGCTTTGCTAATTGCATTATCTATTGTGAACATTATGGGTCTGTGATCAGAGCTTAATTCATTTAAGACTGTGAGCTGTGAAACTGTACTTACGTTTTTATTGATAGCAATAACTATCGTTGTGGGTGTCATGTTGTTTATGGGATAATGTATCGGCTCATGATTGTATAGCAGTGAACAGTTACTGTCTTGTGTATATTTATATAAAGTTCGTCCATTTTTATTAACCATATGGCACTTCTATGCCTTATGTCTAGCATTTAGGTCACCGATAATAAGTACTGTGTTCCCTGTGCTCATAAGTCTTTCAATGTCTCTCTCCATGATGGTATTTCTAGGGTTATTATGCACTGAAATGATAGTAATGTTATTTTCTAGTTTTATGCCCGTATATTCTATCGTAGTTCCTAGATTAGACGATATTGTTTTATATGGTATACTTTGTTTTATCAAAATCGCTACTCCTCCAGCAGAGTTATCTCTGCAGAGTTTTACTGTGGTGTAGTTTTTATTTTGAGTTTGTCTGCTTCTTTTATTTTAGTTTCATTTATGAGCATTACATCAACTTTGTGTACTGCGACGAAGTTTATTAATTCTCCTATCTTGTTTCTTACTTCATTAGCATCCCAACTACAGATTTCCAGAGACTTCAACATTATTCAATGTTTTCACAAAATTGGACAAAGTGATGAAACTTCTCTATACCAGTTCTGCAGGTTGCTAGTTGAATATTCAACTCTTTCACAGATTTTAACATTTTTGATATATTTATGAAGTTATTTAGTTTTTTAATTTCATTTGTTAATTGTACTAATTGTGTGATTTCTGTGTTATTGACCTCTTGTACATTTTCAATTTGCACTAGATTTGTCTGTTTAGTTGTTTTGTCGAACCATGCATTTACTGTTCCTGTTGGCATTGTTTTTTGTGTTGTTTGTTTTGTGGATGTGAGTGCTGGGAACTGATCTTGATTTGTATTGTTTATTTGTGTTTTGTTTAAGAGTTTATTGATTTGTATGTTTGGTGCATCTTTATGTTTTGTAACCATTCTACTCTATTCACGTATGCTACGCAGCTGGTTGCATTGGCTGGGTGTGCTTCACCGCAGTTGACACACTTAGCTGGTTCGCTCCTAGGTTTGAGACAGTCTTTTGTATGATGTTTTTGTGCACATTTCATGCAAGCTGGTTCAGCATAACAATTATTTGCTGAATGTCCCCACTTTTGACATCTGTGACAATGTGTTATTTTCTGCTTTGTGATATAATTATTCCACGTTATCTTTGTGTAACAGATATATTTGATTTTCCTTTGTAACAGTTTAATGTTCACACTAATTGGTACTGTTACCATAAATAGTGGTCTCAATGTTCCTTTCATTTTGTTGATATTTATTATTTCCACTCCTGCTTCTTTGAGATCACTCTCAATGTCCTCCAGTGTAACTTCATTGTGTAGTCTACTCAGAACATATACTTTTTTTTCTCTTCCTTTTTTGTGCACGTATGGAAATTTATCTGCCTTTCTTTCCACGTTGCCTTTAGAGCTTTGTAGTCTGTGACTGTATATAGCAGAACACTTACACTATCCTCATTGTATTTAATATTAAATTTATCTTTCACTATATTTTTAATTGGCGAGATGAACATATTATGATTTTTAACGCTCCCATGCATTATTAGTGACAGGAGTTTCTTTGACTTGTTATTATTGCCACAGACACCCTTATTTTGTTGGCTACTACTGGCACTATTCTGATGACTACTGTTGGTTTCATTTTCCTCATCCATATCTTATAATAGTGTGTACGTATTAGAGGTTTCCACTGTGGTTTTTAATGGTCTTTTAGACGTGACCATTTCACTTGGGCTATATTCTCATTCTCTTCCAGCCTCTCGTTCGTTTTGTGTCGAATCGGTGACACCACGTGGATGTTGAGGTTATGTTGGCTTGGTATGCCTAAAACTAGTGTTTACCAGTATAATTTTAACGTTCCCACCAAATTTAACACTAAACTATAAGTGTGAACGAATTCATGCAACACGATAGGAATATTAATAAAAAACTATTAAATTATCACGAATATTATCGCTTTCTCTCAGCCGGAGACGTTACGGCCAGCGCCAACCGAAACTCTCAGCCGGAGACGTTACCGCCAGCGCCAATCAAAACTGTTTAGAGTCATATCACAGACGAGGTATAGGAGTAGACCAATCACCCAATGTATTTTTTTGTCTCACGCTCGGGGGGCTCTAGAGCCCCCTTACCATTCTGTGTCACATCCTACCGTATCAGCCGGAACTTGTATTGTGGAACCAATATTCTACAACGGCGCAGTTGCTGATAGAATTTTAAATCTCATGTCGGAGATTCTATACATGATGAATGAAACAAAAGAATATTGTTCCTTTTAATTTCGTTACGCCTGTTACACGAGTGCATCGAAGGAGACGTTTCTACGTGGGGAAGCTTATATTCAGGTAAATCATATACATACATATATATTATTTTATATTGCATGCGCTTAGTAAACATCCCATTTACTGTTATAGAAAGCTAGAGTTCCGTAATCTGCTTATTTTCTTTTTAATCACTTTGCTATCCTATTACTCGCATACAAGGAAGCGGAATGAACGGAAAACTCACTATAAAAAGTGGGCTTATCCTTTTTGTGATTTAACAAACCGTACTACAACGAACAATATTTCTTTTAATTCATTTCCAACGAGAGATAATGATAGGTGCATAACGTGGTTGATTAACTGTGGTTTAGATGATTGGGTGGAAATGTCTGATAAAAAATTACAAAATCAATATGTGTGCAGTCAACATTTTCCTAATCATTCTTTTTACGCGTCGAGTAGACTGCGCAAAGATGCCGTACCGGAAATTTTTCATTCGTCCGATATGAATAATAATAGTTTTAGCACTGAGTCAGACACCAGAGTTGGGCAGTATCCGATAAAAAATTATTTAAATAGCTTTCAGATACAGATACTCTCTATCTTTTGTTTCTATTCGAAGTCGGATGAATCTCGAGAAGTTATTTGTATCTTTATTCGTCGAGCGTCTGGTTTCGAGATTTGTATTCGACTGCCTCTCGGATGAACGGATGATTTCTGGCTATGTTCAGGATTTATTCGGATAGTCGGATACAATGCCACCATTTATTCGACGGATTTATTTAAAGATACACGGCGTCGCCGAGTATCCGAACGATTTTAGGCGCCGAATAAAAATTAATTTCAGAATGTATTCGAACGCAGATGTCGCGGCGAAATTTATCTGTAACTTTTATTCGTTATTCGAAGCTCGATTTGGCCAGACGATTTATTTGAGGATTCTTCGTGACGATTTATTTGGCAGAGATGAAAATCAAATGCATCTTTTATTCGAAATTGTATTCGAAGTTCGGATAACTGATTTTTCTATCCCACGTTGCCAAGTCGTAATACATAAATACGTACCACGGTATAGTGACTACCATTAACAATCGAAAAGTTTTTAGCGTTTAAAGTTTAAACACTTGTTTACACAAATAAATTTTTATTATTTAAACAATTGTTTAAACAAATAAATTTTTATTAGTGAAACAAATGTTTACACCAGTAAATTTTTATTACTTAAACGATTGTTTACAGAAATAAATTTTTATTATTTAAACAGTTGTTTAAACTAATAAATTTTTATTAATGACACATATGTTTACACCAGGACATTTTTATTACTTAAACGATTGTTTACACAAATAAATTTTTATTATTTAAACAATTGTTTAAACAAATAAATTTTTATTAGTGAAACAGATGTTTACAGCAGTACATTTGTATTATTGAAACAAATGTATAAACCAGTACATTTTTATCACTTAAAGGATTGTTTAAACAAACCCATTTTTATTACTTAAACAATTTACGTCACGTTTTGCAGTGAGTAAAAGTCTTTATAATAAAACGAAATTTCATTGGGTTTCTCCATTTGTACTCTGCTGGATGTTAAATTATTAAGACAATTTTCTAAAGAACTCTTTAGATTATGCATTATGTACAGATACACGTGCATAGGCATTGCATGCAATGGCATTTTTCTGTCTACGGTTCTGAATTACCGACTCTGTAGAACATGTTCTGGTACGGCGGCGGACTCTATCGAAATGGAACGGACAGCTAGTGAAATAAAATTCGTTGATGAACTTCGAAGAAAACGTTTCAATACTGGCACCGTCTAACTTATCGGATTTGTGGCGTGTTTAGACTTGTTTTCATCAGCAAACTATTTGCGATCGTTTAATAATGTTCTCATGGCAGAATTATGAATTGTAACAAACATTTTATTGTTTTAATAAATGACGGTGAAACGCTTACATTGTTGTCTCCAGGCGGCACACGACGCGACGATCCATATAGTGGTGATTCAGTATCAGAGGCAACATTGTAACCAGTAGCGTATTGGTATTTGCCAACTAAATCTAATATTATTTCTTATTAACGAAATCATAATGATATCATGACCTACCGATTGAAAATGTTTTCCTGGACAAACTAAGTTCAAACACGGTACAAATCTGATAATAATATCATCGGGCTGTGCTGCCTTTTTCTTGCGCCTTCGGCCACGCGGCCGTGTTTGCATGCTGTCCTTTTCTATCTACGTTCGCCGCAGTCGAAGCGGCTACAAATATATGCATATATAATTTATATGTGCAATCACAGGCGACGATATACATATATACATGTGTGCAACGACAGACGTCGATCCCTGCTCAATGATTCCGAGAGTAGAAGAACGAAACATGTGTTACTTTATTTTTGGCTAAAGGTGCGCGTTGTTTTCAACAAATGCAATCTTTTCATAGAAGGGAACTTTTTAAAAATTAGCAAAAAAATGAGGATATAGCTCCAAGTGTCCTCTTTGTTTTTTAAAAAGATGAATATTTTAAAATTGACGAAATTAAAATTATCTGAAGCGAATGCTGCATCGCGATATATGTAGTCTTGGATGGCCGGACACTGTGCTGGGTGGAGAAATTTCGTGACAATTTACAATAAATGTTACAATACAATAAGTAATAAAAATGTACAGGTGTAAACATTTGTTTCAATAATAAAAATTTATTAGTTTAAACAACTGTTTAAATAATAAAAATTTATTTCTGTAAACAATCGTTTAAGTAATAAAAATGTACAGGTGTAAACATTTGTTTCAATAATAAAAATTTATTTGTTTAAACAATTGTTTAAATAATAAAAATTAATTTGTTTAAACAATCGTTTAATTATTAAATAGTGTTTGAATATTAATGAGAATCACTACACCATAGTACGTATTTGCATATTACGACGTAAGTATTACGTCTTGGCAACGTCGCTCGGTCCTTTATCCGAACTTCGAATACAATTTCGAATAAAAGATACATGTGATTTTCATCTATTCCTCATGCTCGTCATGAATAAAAAATCGTATAAATCATCTTCCCTACATCGAGCATTCGAATAAATCTCTAGCTCACGCAGAAAATCGTACGTCGAAAATCAAAGATACATTCTGAGTTGCGAGTATCTGACAAAATTCACCGTCGAATAAATGATGGCGCTGCCTCGAACTGTCGAATACAAGTCCAAGATACTTTGCAACTCATCAGCTGTATCTCCAAATAAATTCTCTGAAATAAATTCTCGCCGCTAGAGGCGTCGAATACGCATAGACGTTACTTCGTGATTCGGATGGCCCCCGGACGACAAATGAAAATCGTGAAAAGTATCTGACGGATGAACTGTGGTGAATATGTATCCGAGAGAAACGAGTTCGAATAAAAGATAGCTTTCATTTATTTGTATTCGAAATTTTAAAATAAATTTTTGCCCAACTCTGGTCAGACACTATGTCTATACAGGATGACATGTCATCCATACAAAGTTGTAACATTCCACCGATTAGCGCAATCGATTCCCGGTTCTGCGAAGCGCACATTTTGCTACAACTTTTAAACTAAAAAAGATACCAATGCGCAATTAGGACTAGAAATTTTTTTTTAAAATCGGGTTTAATGGCGTATACTGAAATATGTCTAAATTTTTAAAATAATTTTTTTGTTGATTTTTAAGACAAAGCCGGATTATATAGTCGAAAGAGCCTCCAAACCAAATTAATTTTTAGTTGTACCATGTTGAACAATAAATTACGACAGAATTCATGAATATTCTACCTAATATCATACTCGACTGAGATTTCTTCCGAATTTTTGGCTGCAAAATCCATTTTTAAAAAAATCAGAAAGCATAAAATTGCCGATTTTATATCGAAGTTTTCAGTTGATCAGGTTTATGTTATTATGTTACTTGTGTCTCATCGTGATTATTAATGTGAATTATTTCGAAAAATCGATTTTGCAAACCAAAAATTATGAAAAAATCTCAGTCTTATATGATATTAGATAGAATATTCATGAATTTTTTCGTAATTTTTTGTTGAGCATGGTGCGACTAAAAATTAATTTGGTTTGTAGGATCTTTTGACCATCTTATTCGAATTTATCTTAAAAATAAAAAAAAAAAATTATTTAAAAATATAGAACATATTTCAGTATACGAGATCAAACCCGATTTAAAAAAAATTTCTAGTCCAAATTTCTCATTGATATTTTTTTAAGTTTAAAAGTTGTAGCAAAATGTGCATCTCGCCGAACCGGGAATCAATTGCGGTTCAGGCGCTTGAAATTTTGGTAATGTAACGACGGTACATCTGTTAGGGGCCAAGTCGGCGGAGGGGTTTGGCCCCACCCCCGCCACGTGTGAAGGCGTGCCATGATTTTGGCATCACGACTGGACGAGTCTGATCGAGCTCGATGAATGTAGTTGTGTTCGTACGTGTCGTACTATTGCGTTCATAGTTTATTTTCTCACTACAAACATGAAAGAAAATAATACAACTACATTCTGGGTCACATAGATTAACATCTCGCAAAAAACGATCAACTACATAATTATTGATTAATTAATTCTTAACTCTTTCGAATTTCACAATTAATATTAATGGATATTTTGTAAGATTCTTTAAAGCTAAAATTTATGTTGTTTAAATGAAATATACATGAAAATATTTAGTAAATTTCAAATTAATTTCTTTTTCAAACTCAGTTACAAAATATATTCAAAATGGATGCGTATTAATAGTGTTAAAAAATAGAAGTGCAAATAATAATTATACGTATGAAAAAATGTATAAATAAAATGTATGCGTAAAGTTATTTACGTTCAAGATTTATGAAAATTGTATTTCTATAATTTGAAAACGCGATATCTATATTTATTAATCAAATAAAAAAATATAATTTGAACATACAGTCAGAGATCCTCTCTGATATAGTCATAACATTATCACAAACGAGGTATTAGGGTAGACCTATCATCTTATGGGACTTCATGTCTCATGTTCTGAAATATCGACTGTTCAAAAAATCAGAGATTTTGGTATGCCCTCTTCGATTTAGAGTGGTGAGTTTAGGAATTATATTGAATCACAGGCAGAGAGGAAATCTCTGCTACAGGTATCGAAGGCGTAGTTGCCAAATCACATCCAAGAATATTCGTCGCATAGTTGCCAATTTACTGTTACTACTGTCTAATGCACAACGCGTATTTAGGCTATTTTCCAAGTTACTATCAAGTTACTAGCTATTACATGATTAATTCAACCTGAATATTTCATCCATGTCTAAATACAATGCTTTCTGTTTCCATATTTATTTTAAAGCTAAATAGATGCTTGTTAAATTTATATAAACAAACTTGTATTTATCGATAGTAAACAAAATACTAAAAATTACTAAAAAGTTGTTGAAAATTGAAATACCTATTGAGCGGTATTTTTATCTGGAAATTGATTCATATATACTGTTGTTGGCTTCTTTGAACCTTCTGGTATCAAATACAATATTCAAAAGGACGGAAAAATATTCAAAAGATTGTCAATAAAAATTTTAATGACAGTTGTTATGCGAGGTTTCATATTCGTTACAAGTTGCAGCGTGTCTGTTATTATATGTTAATATTACGCATTCAATTATTTATCGACCATAATTATCGATAATAACAGACATGCCGCAATTTGTAACAAATATGGAAATTTTTATTGACAATCTTTTGAATATTTTTCCGTCCTTTTGAAAATTGTATTTGTTGTAGAAGGTTCAAATATAAATAATATATTTTATAATGTTAAATTAATTTTAATTTCTGCCGTCCGTTTATTCTAAACCTATATTTCCGTATTCAATTTCCATTAAATGTATATACTTATTCCGTTCTGCAACAGAATTTCCAGAGTTCTTTTTCCTGGCATAATTCGACACGGGTCATTACGTTCTTTTCAATTGAATGTAGTGTACAATTTCGATAGAATCTCTCTCTCTCTCTCTCTCTCTCTCTCTGTTTAATGCAAGATAATGTCCATTCTGCAAACGGACGCGGACTGGCGGTGCGCCCTTAATGAAACTAGGTCTTGCTGTCGAACTATCTAGCAATAAAAAAATCAGTGCACTTTCGCAAAATGGGGCATTGGGGCATCAACAGTGATCCAAATGAAGCCATCTGGGGATGTTTTAAACATTTCGGATGATCTGGCTTAAAAATGTTTCCAACAAAAATTAATCGATACTCAGTCATCTATAAATCCCAATAGAAAAAAATTATAAAACATTTTTTTTAATAAAAAATTATGGTCACCTTAATTTTTTAGATGCCACTAAGTATTTTTTATTACATATTGTTGTAGTTGATGTCAAAACGAATCTTTCATTTTGTTCAGTATTGGCATAAAAAGGGAGCATTCAAACAAAGGTGTTCCGACTGTTGGTGATCGTTCAAAATTGTTTTCGCGTTACGAACGCGTAAACAGCCATGTTACCGGCGACAAACACCACCGTTTGAATCTCACCTTGCGAGCAAAGGTGAACCGATTTCATCTAACAGGATAATAAGATCAACCGTTCTCCCTACGTTTCGTGCGCTATCGTGCGCGAACGAGAGAACAGAATACCTTTTGACTTCACAGCGGTTGCTTTCATTAAGACTTCGCTCGTGACTTCGTCACTTATTTTCAAGTATTCATTTTCTCGCGGCATCGTCGCTTTCTATCTCGATCTAGTTTGTATCGCGATTTACGTTACATTTCTGTGTTTGTGCCAACGGTGTGACCTAGTCGTGTCGAAAACCATTAAAGTGGCTTTAAACAACCTTCGCGTTTCGCGCATATCTCCACCATTTTCCTCAGCCCTCAATTCTGAGTGGTCCCGGCATCAGGCACTCGAACAATCGTTCAAGCCGAAACACATTTATTGTTAACAAATATAGTAATAATTGATGTTCAAATTTCAAATATCTACTGATTTGAGGCTATATATACATAGCCAAGTGATATTCAAAGCTTGGCTTTGTAGTTTTTAGTAAGTTATTAAAATATTTGTTTTGTAATGTTCATGAAAATTTTCATACTAACTAGATGCTTTATAATGCACATATGATTCATATAACGATACTCTTGTTCATTTCTTTTCTTATTATTGAAAGCAATGTAATTAATCAATATTAGGACCAAAGTTATGTCATCCTATAACAAGAACAATATAGTTCTAAACAATGAATTTATTCATGTATACATTACATTTATAAAGTATATATATTAATATTTGGCTGTTTACAAGAGTTCGAATTTTGCTGTTAAACATTTTCTTTAATGTACGTACAGTTTAATTAATTTATTATTTATATCCAACATAAAGTTTAACTAATCATAGTCGAAATTAGTCTTTAACATTGTTGAAGCATTTTAGAACCAGATTTGACCAGATTTGATCATTTTTGTGGATCTAGTTCTAACATTTATCGTTAGTTTCGTTATGGAAACCCCATATGGTGATGGTTCTACTCCTATACCTATATAATCCTTCGTCCTCCTATATCTATATAATCTGTGGTGGAAGTATGTCGTGTCAGCGACAAGATATTTAGAAAGACTGCCAGCCTTACGGGAGAATGTGTCGCTCGAAAAATACGTGTAGGGGCTACGTGTGTTTCCGCACCTTGCCGCAGCGCTAGCGTCGCCGGCACTAGCCGCGTGCGCGCGGCAAGAGAGTCGCCCCTCTTGACTCTGCGTGCTCGAAGAATCACGGCGTATTTCGCTGCCGTTTTACTCGCAGTATTCTCTCTCCTGTAACAAACGTCGTCGTGACAAGTCGAATAAAGTTCTGGACCGAAACTCGCAACAGTGATTTCCATCCAGTTCCGGGTTCCCCGGCGGAAGTAAGCCGCGGCCTCGTACCCCACTAGACCATAACCCTACATAGTGTGGGGAACATGGGGTCTCACCCCAAATTCCCTAGCCGGCTCACCAACAACCTGTTGGTAACACGGTTGGCAGCATCGGCTACCAACCGTCACGCGCGTAGCCGCGCGACGCGGTACTCGCATTCGAAACCTTGTCCAAGCAACACGTACATAAAGATTCGTTCTTGTTTCTACCGCGTCACGTGACGCATGTGTTATATTCTTAAACCGAATAAAGAGTGGGAACTCATCCCGGTGCAGCCCAACGGGAGATAGTGTATTCATTTCCCTACAATAGGGTGACTTCTACTGCCCTCTAGAATAGATTTTGGCTGGAGTAAGAAACAGAAGGCCAACGACGGTATCTCGTCCGTGCAGAAGGCCAAGGAAAATCTTCGTTGGTGGGAAAGTGAATCATCACGGAACCATAATTATCCAATGTTACATTCTCCGACGAACTAAACAGATATTTCTTTTAGTGTTGCTTTTTAAGATTTAAAATATTGAAAGTAAAACTAATATGAAGGACCAAAAATCCGTATATTTTACATCAGAAATTATTAAAGCATAATTTTAGGAAAATTAATTTCTACTTCGTATTTCATGTGAGATACCTTAATTTGTAATTTTAAAATATTTCACAAGCAAACATGATTTCCTTACACTTTTTTTAAATAGATAATTGTTCCAAGAATCGGTCTGTGGGAACAGAAATATGTTGAAAACTAGAGTAACGTTTATTTAACGTACTATTCCGAATAATATAGAGTTTGAGATAATCACGTGGATGAATTAACACAGTCAGCCAAATGCCGACTCGACCAAATCGAGTGGAATGTGTGCTGCACACATTGAAAGCAAAAGACTTATGCCTGTGTCCAAGTAAAATTCCATGCGGAATCATGCGGTATTTGGAGCCAAACTTTGGCATCGTTATAGAGGGCAGGTCCGTCGCACTAAAAACGGACATAACCTTGTTCTAACAGTAAATACGGGGAAAAATTGAAGTAAATCATCCTGTGTAGGGTGGGAAAAGGTATTTTATTTAAGTTTCGATGCGTAATAAAGATAAAGTGATGCGTAAACACCACAATGTGTCGTGAAAGACAGAGCGTCGTGTTGTGGAAGGCGAAGCGCGCGCGAGAGAGAGAGAGAGAGAGAGAAGAGTGCGAAGAGAGAGAGGAAGACAGACCAGCGGCTCGCGCGACAGCCGACGATGGACCGCAGGAAACAAAATCCACGCGGTGTCCGCGCGATTCTGTTTTTTATGATTCTTATGAAAGCGTTCAGTTGTTCGGCGGATTTCGCGCGTTTAGGATGTGTGTTAGCATGAATCGTTTCGTATTTAACCTCTCTCGCATTTATTTCGAGATCTTGTGTGTACTGTGCTGTCCAGTTATAATTGAGGACATTTCATCTCATAAGTCGATATGGCAAAGTGAGTATATACAATATTCTAGAATTAAAAAAATTTTTTTTCGAAATATATCGATTGTATAATGAGAACAGAACACATATCACGTCCTAATGTAAGGCCCTTTTTGTTTGTAGAAAGCAGTAACTTCAAGAGTGGTGTGCTGTCCGTGTTCGCTGATGAGAGGAAGCATAGCGAAAATAAATAAATAAATATAACCAATGATGATATAACCTAATGATGTATATTATAAATTGTAAATTAATTAAACTCTTCTTAAGCATCCTTACACCTTATTTTCCATTCAAGGGTTTTATTTCACTTATTTTAAGATTTTAATATTTATTTTTTATTTTATAACAGCTTTGTTATGATAATTGAATTTTGTATCATTTTTATTTCCATCATGTAACTTTTACAGTTCATTTTCTTAAATTTTATTGTCAATTCGTATTCTTTCTGAAGATTATAAATATAAAAAAATAAATAATATAACACAAATATCTGTAAAATAAAAATAGATTAAGATTAAAGTAAATACTTTGTAAATTTAATTCAATTTTCCCTCTCATCGTTTATTCCGATTTTTCCCGATATTTACCTTCAGAACAAGGTTACGTCCGTTCTTATTGCGACGGACCTGCCCTCTATAACGAAGGCTCATCGAAGCCAAAGTTTGGCTCGAATTTGGCACGGCAGACTTTGCACTGGAATACCGATGGTAATGCGGAAACAGATGGATGGCAATTCCGAGTCAAATGTTCGTGGCAGATTCAAAGCATTTTACTTACCGGGAATATAATATAAAATAATATAGTTGTAGGAGCAAAGATGGACAAATTTGTATTGAAATAGACATTACCAACAGCGAATAAAAGATAAATAATTATTTGTTACGCGTCAAACAAAAATAATTATGTTATCTCTATTCCACACGTAATGCATTTATTCGACGAATAAAGATAATTTTCCATTGGGTTCAGCGATTCATCTTTAGCGTTGAATAAAGTGTTCATTTTCATCTGTGTCTTTATTATTAATTATTAATTTTCGGAGCCGCGTTCGAATGTTGTAACAAGGACAGAGCAGTCAAAGACTGGGGTACGCGTTACAATGTATGTAGTTGTATCGCCCAATGACCAAAGCAGGGATCGAACGAAACTGTAGACACTTCTGAATCGTAGTTCTTTCTAGACCTTTGAAATTTTGAACCATTTCATTTTTGGTTTAATTTAGCTTTACACATGAATCTATTGACTCTGTTGGAAAAAGTTATTTCATAATACTTACTTTTTCGATTAAAAAAAGTTCTAATGATATGTTGCTACTGTAAAAATAGGATCGATGTCTTTTTTCAATTTCTATAAAAAAACCTGAATTTGTGGAATTTTTCCGGATCGTCGGGTCGGGTTGCAGAAAGTCGGGCGGGCTCGATTCGGGCGTGCGATACTTCATGACACATCGGGCGGCCTAAGAGTTTCGGGCTACCCGAGAGTTTCGGGCTGCCTGCTTGACTTCGGCGGGCGGGTATGGAATTAATCGGACAAGTTCGAGCGAGCGTGTTATCGCGATACCTGAGATTCAACTCTGCGTTCTTATAAAATACACAATGGTAATAATCACAATTTTTCCGTTGAAATAATTTGATAACCCTCTGATTTGAAGGTACAGTGAAATTTCGTTGTATGTCAGTCCCGCCGTTCTTTTTACTGAGACTCATACGAAATCGGTGGTTCTTGCCGAGCGTCACATTTTAAATACACAAGTCACGCTGAAAACCTAAGAGTCATACCGTCTTGAAGTCATAAGAAACCTATGGCCACTAAGCGCTAGTGACAACAAGACTGCGAAAATGTCCATCTCCGATACAATGTTGAACGGAGACCAGGTCAGTGAAGCTCGGAAGCCGTCGTCGCCGAGGAATGTGCCACACATTGTCGGCTATATCGGTGTCCGGACCTGAAGCCCACTACTAATCCAATTACAAAACGTCTTTATTTTTCGTTATGTTTTTATGAAACTTTTACCAACATATTCGTGGCATTTTCCTGGTTAAAATGAAACTAAATATGATATAATTCCGATGATATTTACTTGCGTAACGAGCGATGAAAGTTTCGAACGCAGAGAAGGACAGCGTATGGGAAAGAAAGAGACGCGGAGAGTCGCGGCCGCCGGCACAGATCAAAGCCCGCGTGAATGCAGGCTTTTAAATGAAAAATTTAACGTCTTCATGAGACTTTCACCAATATATTTGTGGCATTATTCTGATTAAAATGATACCAAAGGCGATATAATTTGAACCACATTTACACTAATTTACCGTTAATGCAATTGTAATGGAAAGTAACCTTCATCGTTCATTACACACGTAAATATTATCGAAATTATAGTATATTTGGTTTCATTTTAGTCAGAAGAATTCCACGAATATGTTGGTAAAAGTTTCATAAAAAAATAACGAAAAATAAAGAAGGTTTGTAATTGGATTAGTAGTGACAATGTTGTGGCAGCGACGGCTCTCGTGCTTCGGCCACTTACCACGGTGCACAGTACGGATAAACAGCCTGTTTTTCGGCACTTCTCGTAGTTTGGTTATTAATGTACAGGGTGTCCTGGGTTTTAATGGACAAATTTCGGGAGCATATCCTACAAGTGGAAATAAGAAAAAAATGTTATTTGAAGTTTGCTCAGAAACACTTTATTACAAAGTTATAAGCAAATAAAGTTAGAATTGATGACGGCGGATTTTACTTTACTCAACATTGAAAGGTGCTGTTCAGTAAAGTAAAGTCCGCCGTCATCAATTCTAACTATATTTGTTCCACTTGTAGGATATGCTCCCCAAGTTTGTCCATTAAAACCCGGGACACTCTGTATATATAGAGGAAGTTTTTTACAGACAATTATATTTATCAATACAGTTAATGAGTTTAACAAAAAAAAAAAAATAACAATTTTTAGAAAAATAATTTATTATTAAACATTACCTTTATTTTTAAAAATTAACAAGTTTAGAACAAAATTAATAATAAATGAACCATATGTAAAATTAACAATAATAAACTTAAATAAATTATAATACTAGTAAATAAAATTAATAAACTTAACAAAACGCTGTTCGCTATCCGAATCATTTCTCAGTACTTTAATTGCGATCCAAAATCATTGACTCTCGTGATCTTGCTCATTTCTTATTAAGAACTGATCAATTTCAGTAAAATTGCAAGATTTGCTTTTTGTTGTAGTTTCTCGATGTGTTGAAATAAGCGGATCGAATGTGAGTAAAAGATAACACTGTCCAACAAACTAAAACATTTTTCGAGTTTTGCAATACCTGTTGGGTGATTCTTATACACTTTGTCATCCTAAAACCAAATCTGAAAGCAGAATTGCTCCATCACGCAACGTTTTCGAAAAATTTTGGTTTTTGTAAAAATGCCGGATTTTGATACCAAATGACGTGTTACACAAAAACTAAACACGCGAGAAAGTTCAAATTTGTGTCAGGAGATAGAAGGAACTGTCCTCTACATATTCACATAGTCAATCATATTTTTATGTACTTCCTAATAGTTGTAAATGGTTGTTAAAGTTTGAAAATGTCCCGACGCGGGTACTTTGTACGCTATATTTTTGTATTTATGTAAAAAGTCCTTTATCTAGCTGGAATTTACTATACAGGAATGCATTCTACAGACATTTGTGGTAAAGAAACCATTCACGGAAAGTTATGTGGTTCCCTTAATATACGAGAAGATTAAGAAAAGTCATTGTGAAAACGATTTTGGTGTTGGACAGTGTAATTGAAGAAGTCGGTGTTTGTGTCCTGTGTACTGGATTTTCGTGTATATTTCGGACGATATTTTCTGATTTCTTTGTATCTCACTTCTAAAGCCTCCTCAGACAGAAGTCCCATTGGGACATCAAAATGATTAATATCACACCCATGATTTAAAACTTTATGTATGGTTATAGGCACGTAGTACAAATTGTATTTACCTATGTATAAATCAAACATATATTAAAACCAAATTAAGAATACATAAAAATGATTGATTTATAATTATTGCAAAATTTTCTTATGCATAATAATGATTATTATATGATTATTATTATCAATTTCCATCCTAACACGCATGTTTTCAAAAGAAATTTATTTCATATCGTGATATACACGAATATTGAACTTTTCCAGTAAATTCCCCACTGTAACTGTTGCGAACATATGGCAAAATTTTTTACAAAACTACAAATTTGTTTACAAATGTATACTTATTGTTAATTATTCAGATCATATACAAAAGAATTTATATACAAAAAATAAATCTACTTTATTAAATATGCAACGAGACGCGTTCCGAGTCTCGTTGCGAGACCAGAATTTCCGACCAGGCCCGCGCCAATCAGCATCGGGGATCAGCTGCGCACCAATCCGCGAAACCTGCTCGAGCTCGGACCAATCGACGAGAACCGAGGATTCGCGAACTGGCACACGAGGTCCGTGCTCGGGTCATAAATATCGCGACGAAACCGATATCGTGGAGAGTCGGCCTGGAGCAGCTCTCGGGACAGCACCCGAGCCCAGGACTTCTCGCAGCCGCGCCGAGACGTGCGAGCTACGGTGTGCCACCGAGCAAGCGCGAGGTACCGCCGGAATCGACCGAACGCGTGTGTGGGGATACGTCCCATACGTGGAGAAGTCGAGACCGCGAGCAAGCTCTGGGAGGCAGTTGAGCGGCGTCTGTCCTTGTCAGCACAGCGTCGCTACGACACTCCGGCCCGTTCTCCCCCCACTCCTCGAGACCCGCTCCCGAACCTCGTTCCTGTTCTCGGCCCAAGATCGCGCTCCGTGCCGCGGGCGTGCAGTCAACGGTCGACCGCAGCAGCATACGGAGCTCGTCCCGCGGGGTACTACCGAGGGCGAGCGACTACGCCGGCATCGGGCCGAACGTGTTAGGGTTACGTCTGCACGTACGAGCTCGGTCCGCGGCCGGTCAGCGACAGCGAACGGGGCATCCCGCCGATCAAGGGACCAGCACTCGGCCTCTCCGCGAGCCCCAGCCAAACGCAGGAAACAACCAGTTCACTACCAGGCTGGGCCGCGGAACCTCCGAACCCCACCGTAGTAGGAAAAACAGCGGGCCGTCGCACGCTAACGCGACGTAGCCCCTCCGGCCCCGTGTCCCGCGCTCCACACCCACGAGGCTCCGCGAGGCCGAGTGGCTCCGGCCAGGACCGAAGGGATACGACGTCGTCCGCCGGGACGACGCCCCCGCACCGTACCGCCGCGAACCCGGGAACCAGACCCGCGATTACGGAGTTCCGTCGCTCCCGCGTCACCGTAGCTATAAGGTAGAATTAAGTTAGGTTAAGAGTTGTAAATACGTTCGCGTTCATCACCGGGGGCCCACTCTTATCTGTTTTATAGGCCGGCCGCGAAACCAGAGGAACCGCTGCCGGACCGACCGGAAATCCGGAGCCCACGAATTACCAATAAATATTCATTTTTCGTTTAATCAATCGGGCGTACGTTATTACACCTGAACCTTCCCCCCTCTCGAAAGAACCCTGACCGCTGAGCCATTCCGGGGAGGGGCCGAAAACGTCTCGCTCCCGTTTCACGCAGGGCGAGACGCAACCGTTACAAATATAAAAAGAATGCATATTCCTTGGTAAGCACTTTCCATTACACAGAATTATTATTGCACACTCATCTACAGTTAATGTAATATTTTTCGATTTTTGGCACTTTGGACAGTGCTTCCATAGCCAAATTTTTGTATAAAAATCTAAATTTGGTTACTAATGCATATGTAATAGTAATTAGTAAAAAAAATCAAATTTAACAATAAAATTAATAAATTGAAAAAACTAACAATTTTTATGCATAAAAATAAGTGTTACATGATTTTTAAATGAATAATATGAATTTCCTGCTAATATGCAGTTCTGCCAAAGGAAATTTTCGCACATCGTCAAATAAACATGTAGTGAGATGTGCCGCTCTTGTCCGCACTGTGCGGTGGTGTGAGTTTTCTATTGACTTGGAAACATAAGGTTGGCACTGTCATACAATGAGAATTCACTGTAGTAAGTAGAAAAATTCATCAGCAGACGCGTTGTTCTTGGGTTATAATAAAATGGCTAAACAATATTAATGTTTGATTATTTCCATCCAAGCACTGATAAGCCTGCATTATAGAAGCACCTATGTGACAATTCATGTGATTATTTACAATATCGCTACAAATTTCTAGTGATATGCCACTAACGTTATGTCACAACTAATATTATATTGTTGAAAGTATTTGCAATATGTCTACATCGTTTTGCAATATATGCAATGATGCATGGACGACATTAACTTTTTATACACAGTGTGTGCTAACAAAACAAAGAAATATTTTAAGGCTAATTATCCATAACTACGTTGTTAGCAAAAATCAAGAGTAAAATGACTGTAATACTTTTAGTAAAGCATGGCGAAAAGTAAGTCTTTTCCCTTCTGTGTCTTACACAGTATGTTACTGTTTACAAACGTGTTTATCAATCCATTACAACGTTAATTTTAAAGATGCCATCTTCAATCAGAGCTTATTTTGTATGTGCGACTTCGAAAAGTTAAATCTGTTCTTAAATTTCTGATTAAAGGCCCTCGTAAAGAAAATTACAAAATAAAAATTTGTTTATGAATTTGAAAAACATTTGTACCTTGTTTGTTTTGAAGAATGTTCTTCAAAAGCGTTTATGTTTGAATCGTGTGCCCTTCTCTTCTGTTCTTCTTCATTATCGCTAGAGATTTTGTGAATTCCTAAATCGAAGGTGTCAGTAGGCTCAGGAGTAATCATAGTCCTTGGCATACTTCTAGGAGTATGGCACTGGCTACTACTTTCAGTCTGTAAAAAAATAATGATAATGATAGAATGTGAACAAAATTATTCATACTCTATAAGAATATCTATACGAATATATATGTATTTAAAAATCTACTGAAGCATAACTAAACAAAAAATATGACTATTATCATTAGCTCTAATGTCAATAGTTGCCAGTCATTGTGAGCGAAAATGTTCGACGAAGCTCTCAAAACTTTTGATCTAACAAAATATATTGGTACAGTGATTAATCCCATTAATATTCGGACACTCCTCAAAAGACGATAACTTTTATAAGGAGAAGACGCACTTTTGACTTTAACGCACTTTATTTACGGGTTTAAAGATCTTAGCCCGCTAGTGGCCGAACGACGCACGGAAATCTTGCGGTGTGATCGCTTGTGCTTCTAATCGCGCCGGAAATCTTGAGCTTCATCTTGACGAGGGTCGCCGCGATCGGAAATCTTCAACTCGAGCGTCCGAAATCTTCTCGCGAGCAGAGTCACGCCATGTGACGAGGAAATAGCGACTGATCGAAGAACGAAATGCGTCGAACAGTTCGACGAAACGAAGTAGCAATCAAATCGCGGAACGAAAGCTAATAGAATCTGAAATTTACTCGCTCGAGAACTGAGAAAGAAGAATGGTCGTACGCGATTGGTTCATGCTCGATCGCATGATACTGGTAAACAACTCGTTCAAGGTTGAAATAGAGGAGGTTTACCGACAATGAGCCTGACAAATATTATGGTAATGGTAATCGTAATGGCCGGGAACTCCAAAATTTGAATTCCGAACAGACCATACGACTTGAATCTCTATGAAAAGTTACAACAATTAGTTCACTACATGATGTGAAAAAAAGTTTGTTGAATAATTGCAAGGTAATTATTTACAATAGCGGCTTCTTCGCCGATTTCAATGACCTTGAAATATATTGTTGGGGACATAATTTTGAAAAACTTTTTCCTGTAGGTGTTACCACGAGACAACCTTCGTTTCCGAGATATTTGTAGAAAACTGTTACTACTACACAGAATCCGTCTTCTAACCAACAACACGACATACATGTTAGCGTCAACGCATTTTTAACGAGAGGTCTTGGGTAGAATGGCCGAAAGGATGTTTATTCCTTGACAGATTTATGGCAGGGCTTTATAATGTTTATAGCCCGTGAAACTAAACAGTCCTGGCAGCAGGCGACGCGATAGCTGATGACCGATTTGAGTCTCACATCTATCGATTGTCTAAGCATTGACTGTTCATTGAAGATGAGGATATTTAGAAAAGGCAAGCGACCCGACGTCGTATTGCCAAAGACAAGGGACTCTTTGTCCTGAAGGATCTGGCCACGGAGTGGGGAAGGCTATGCCTTTTGGTAAGAGGACTGTGATGAACCATACGGCACTTACCCCAGAACCTTGGAAAAGGGCAGTTCGTACCAATTTTTCTAACATACATACATACCTCTGGTATACTTTATACTATCCTTTTTCCTGTCATCACGAGCCAGGTTCTTGTACACCTTGTTGTTTCTACGTGATGATATAGCTGGATTGAAATGGGACCATAACAAATATAATATATTGGTTTAAATACCTATATTTAACTACAACGGTCTAATGCTTCGTGTACCTGAGTTCGTACTATCCCGATCATTGCAGGAAATTGGTTTGGGACATACCAAAATGCCTTTTCAGTTAGTCTAAACGGTCAATGCTAAACGTAACCCAGACCTAACCAAGATCCCTCCATGAGGGGGTTGGCGAGGGAAGGGAGGGCGCCGGGATCTCCCCCGTGCTAACTGGAGCCCGGGGAGAGGGGGGCGGAGTGGGGTTAGCGCGGGGAGACTTCTGATGTGCCCCCATCATTGGGGGCGGTGGATTCGGAGGTTCGGGGTGCGAGCTGACCCAGACCCCGGCGAGCTATGCTCCCCCCGTGTTGGGACGACACCCCCCGGGAGCATTCTCGATGTGGGGGGCGTCGGTCCGTGGGGGGTGGGGTGGGAAGATTCGGGACGTGCCGGATCGCGCCTCCGACGGCTCTACATTCCGGTGGCGGCGTCTTCTTGCCTCGGCCGGAGCTGGTTGCTTCGAGACACCGGCTCCGAACAAGGCACGAAGACTCCGGGAGCTGTGGGTGGACTGAGCTGAGGGTCGGGAAACCAACTCTGAAGGCTCCAGGGATGCGGACACCGGGCGGGTCCCTCAAATTTAGGGGTCATAACCATATTTTTTGAGATGTCTCAGAAACCAGAGGTCGAAAAAATTAAATTTAAAAAAATTGTGTTTTCTAATGGGAAATGTAGTCGCTCAAGAAAATTTTGACAAAAGTACGCGTGTTTCACTTCGCGATCGTATCGATCTGTCCCAACGACTTTGCCTTTCAGGAGACGTACATGTATCATGACACGTACAAAACCTTCAGCCAAACAACCAACCCCGAAGATCGCACCGGTCGTCATTTTGCAACGAGTTCGGATGCTTTCCGGTGTCGGTGGAATAACCTTAACTGTACTAAACCCGATCGTTATGAAATACAATTCCGTCAGTCGATTTCTCTACACACTCAGACAGTATCTGTTCAGGTGTCGATTTAGCTGACTTGGTCTCGTATATACCTCGTTTCGGACTACTACGTGGCCACGTATCTCGCAGTCTACAAGATCCACGACTGTGCTACCGTGCGGTTTGCACAAGTAACTCCCCAGTTTGAGGCGCGTATGAGGCGAGGACAACATGGTCGGATTGACTAAACCGTTCCTCAGTCAGCTTGGAAGATTCAATGAGAGATTCTGCGGTCCTTCCTTAAGACAACGATGGCAGAACCGCCAGAAGCGTCGTGGTGGAGGCCCGCCATGATCATGCAGCACGCCGCCTGATCGATATGTAATCGATATGGTTATAATATTAAAAATTTTATTTTTTTGCAGTTTCTGACCCGTGTTTTATGATTTTTTCTTCATCATTTAACAATTATTTGTATGCATAAATATTGATATTTTTTGTTTAATTTATTCATTTTATTGTTAAATTTATTTTTTTATGAATAATTACCATTACATATACATTAGTGTAGGAATAAAGCCGTTACACAGATATTTATTTGGCAATTATAATCTCACAATCACGACTTTAATTATATAAACTTTACCGACGCGACAAAAACGAACTCGACTATACGACTTTCCGCCAACTATTTTTAATTGACAACTGACTCCGTTGCCCGTCTGCCCCTTTACATATAACATTCGTCTTGTTTATTTTATTTGTTTATTTGCCCGGGCAACAGCCGCTTGTTATAACGTTTTTCCAGCAAAACGCAAAGTCGCGAAAGTTGCGGGGCAAAGCCTGTTTCTTTTAAACATTCGGCGGCTGTTGCGTCCCCGCCGCTCATCCTTCATCCATCCACACATACACATCCATCCATCCATCTCACATTAGTAACCTTTAGATTTTTCTAAGAAAATTTTGCCATGGCCCTACTTTCTAGTGTTAAGTAACGGAATTGCGATCTCGCACACAATTATGTCTCTAATCCGACTTTCGCTTAGTCTACTCCAATATTTATACTCCGCCCCACTCGGTTCGATCTTTACGATCTTTACGCTCGTGGACCTGGTTTCGGAGAGGTTTGATCACAACACCCTCCCGGTCTACCAGGCCTAGGCTGTTGTCCATAACAACCTTACCAGTGGCCAACTGCGGGGTGTCCGTCCATGTGGCGGTGTCCCTGCAATATGCGATGCCGCGAGAGGTTTATAACCCTTTATTAGGAACACATCTTCTCCCATAGTAACATTTTATACATATACAGATCTGTCACCATACCATTCAATATTCGCATGCAATTTACAATATTTCCGCATCGCACCACTGCTACGCTACAAACTTAACTCTATTCACGCTATTAATTTATTACGGTATTTGTTCGTCCTATACATACATAGTTCGTCTTTTACATTTCACACTGTCATCTCGCGCGAAGAGAGGATATCCTAGTAACATCTTAACTTAAATTATCTGTTCGCAACACCTAACTAAAACAAACAATTGATTCGTAACACTCTAGAGTGCCAAAAATCGTAAAATATTACATTAACTGTAAATGATAGATAGATACTTTATTGATTCCTCTCAGGGTTATAATTTGTATACCACCCGTTCCTTTTTCCAGCTTTCCCCTCACGCCGGTCTTATCCTACCCTTATTTCTAACTTAAAGCTACCTCATTTTCTATCGCTTATATCTACTTATTCTATATTTACATCTTAAAACTCAAAAGAAAACTAAAACTAAATGAAAGAGAGAGAGAGAGAGAGAGAGAGAGAGAGAGAGAGAGAGAATACTAAACATAAAAATAAAATAACAATATATCAAAATAAAATAAAACAAACATAACGCTCCCCGTAACGCTCGCCATGAATACAATATAATCAAATAAAATGAAATAAATTTAATAAATTAAAGGATTCAATTAATTAAAATCCTTTCTGCCACTTGCTCTTCCTGACCACCACCCCGGTTAATTACATATCCTAGATATCTATACCGACTGATCTCCTCTAGTGCCTTACTTTTCCACCCTCGCGTCACCTTCTTCCACCTTCCTCTCCCCTCCTACACCTCCTTATCTTTGACTTTCCATTAAAATTTGTTTAAGTTTGTTATTATTAATTATATAAATAATATAATAAATTAATAATAATATATAATAAATTAATAATATATAAATTTATTAATTTTATTGGTAAATTTAATTTTCTGTGAAGAATCATCTACATTATATACATTAATAACCAAATTTAGAGAAGTGCCCAGAAATAGGCCATTTGTCCGTACTGTGCGGCGGTGTAAGGATACCGACTGTTACAGCCAATTCGCCTGTGAATTTCAGCAGTCATTGGGTCTTCGGTCAAAGTAAACTTGGAGTCTTTTTAAACTTGTGAGGAAAACTCGTGCCAAATATTTTTCGAAAAACTATATCTCACATAAGTTTCATCTGAATCGGCTTGTATTAATTGAATATGTTCCCTTGTTACTAGTTTGTTGAATAACGTACCATTAAAGGACATTTCCAACAGTTCGGTATGAAGGGAACAATCTTATGGTGTAATTTTTTTTTTTTTTTTTCACGACTCGAATGGTGGCGGGGCAAATTTCAAAGTCAAATTAATTTTTTTAAATGGAACCATATATTTTTTTGTCATGACACCATAGCATTTTCAAAAATGAAATCAACTAAATATCACATTACGATATTTATTATCGCAAAACATTAAAAATTATATAATAAATTTGTAACTTCTTAAGTAGGCAATGGTACTATATATTTCGTTGCTGGCTATTAGCTGCACGCTGTAAACAAAGATCAACATTCTTATGTCTCCTTAAGTTTCTTAATTTACCAAAATAAATAAACAAAACATTTATAGTTCATATCGTTAGTAATTTTATTCAGTATATGTAAATAAAATTGCTCTGTTTATTAGTTAATTAAGTAATTTCATTATCTTTTGCACGTATCAATGTTTAACTTAACTATTGGCTTTCGTTGAGAAGGAGGCCGCCTATGAAATTCCCGAGCCACTTCTGCATAGGATAAATATCGATCACCATGCAAACTAATTCAGGTTTTTCCTGAAGGGCATGTTCCATAATTAAATAACTTCGAAAGCACCAAACAGAACCCATCAAAATTATTACAGTCTCTAGTATTGCATTTTCTCGATTAAAATAAATGAGACTAGGGATCAAAATAAAGTAAGTCTTCAAAACAAATGACAAGAAGGTCGATCTTTATTTACAGTATGCAGCTAATAGCCGACAACTAGCTATGTACTACTATTACCTACTTAGAATGTTACAAATTTAAAACATAACCATTTTATTACATTTAAAAAAATTAATTTGACTTGGAAATTTCCGCCACCGCCATTCGAGTTCTAACAAAATTACACGATAAAATTGTCCCCTTCATACCGAATTTTGTAAACAAATTTCAGAGCTTACCAGATATTTCCGTTTTCATATAAACGAAACACAACATTTTTTAAACATTTTTTTTTCATGTGATCTAGCAAACCAACGGTTCTTTCTGAACAAACTGTAAGTGGTGTGGTCATATATTAAAAACGTTATCGTCTTTTTAATTGTGTCCGAATATTAATTGCATTCACTGTATGTACATCCCGTATGAACTTCTGAGGTTTGAACACAAATACGTATTTGGTTTTTTACACTGATAGGTGAATACAATAATAAATATACAAATATATACTTCAATATACCATAATTAAGAAACGTACCTTAACTTCTATTTCTGACGTTGAAAAAACACCATTATCATAGCCACCAGCCGTTAATATGTCGTCCGGTTTTTTCCTTAAAGTACTACGATTCGGTGGTGCAGATACTGCACTATGTGACCTTTTTCTTTTCGCTGTGCAGATTAATCCCACAAGCAAAATAGCTAAAAGAACGAAACCGGCACTAGCTGCTCCAATTAACAGCCAAGCATCTCTTTTTCTTGAAAGAGCTAATGGACGAGACTCTTTCAAGTAAGCTACATATAAGAAACAAACGTAATTATAAATCCAAATATCTAATTATTCGCAGATTACACAGTATTTTCTTTTTTCCATACAGGAAAATTATATTGCATGAACGACATACATCAACAATAATATACAAGCTACAACAATGATTTTCAATTTTTTAATTGTCATTTTATCATACACAGACTTAAAATTGGTACAAACATTGCATCTTATGGGCTTATTTGCCTTGGCCTCGGAGGGCTTTTAGAGCCCCCGTACCATTTTAGTGTGGCGCCCAATGTTACAATGTGATCGTTCGCGGATTTAGGCGTATTAGCAAGAACTGTATATTCCATGTACTTCATTTCTACTACGGGTACTTAAATCATAGGGAACTTAAATCATAAATGGGGGAACACCCCCACGCAATTTGGTGCCCCCGGGAGTGAGGGTGGAGAGGTTTCTGCGCGTGGGAGTACCCCGCGTCACACTGTGCCATGAGTGAGGCCACGGAGAGGGTTCTGCGCAGCCGAGGGGGGGTCCCCGCGGCAACGCGTGTGAGCTGACCCCGACCTTCCGGGGGGTGGGGGGCATAGCTCTCCCCGGGGTGGGTCGATACCCACCGAGTGAACTCTCTTGGGGGGGGGGGGGGGCGGTCCCTTCGCGGGAGGGGGGGGGGGGTTTGGGGGGGGGGGGGGGAAGGGCCGGGCCGTGCCGGATCGCGCCTTCGACGACCCTTTCTTACCGGTGGCGGCGTCTTCTTGCCTTGGCGGGGACGGGTCCCTTTGGGACACCCGCTCCGGAAGAGGCACGAAGACACCGGGAAATGTAGGTGGACCGAGCTGGGGTTCGGGAAGTCCAATTCGAAGGCTCCAGGGATGGGGACACCGGGCGGGTCCCTCCGCCCGGGAGAGGACACTCCCATCCCCGGGGATAGTCACACATAACCTCGGCTTTCCCGGGGAGCCGGGGTATACGAAAAGCATTTTCTCACGAAAAGAAAACTTAGACCATATACAGGGTGTCCCACATAAATGGGAACACCTAAATATCTTTCGTATTTACAGTCCTATCGGAAAACTTCAGAGGATAAAGTGACACTATTGCCGGAGAAATATAATGGTGAAGAAAAAAATTTTTTATGTCATGTTTTTTAATGAAATTTCATGGTCACCGATGTTTTTTTAATGGAATAGTATATTTTTTACGATAGCGTAGTAGACAATAAAAAACTGAATTTAGTAGATACAACCTTTTTGACCTTAAAATAACCTTGAGCAAGAATAATTATGTTGAAGCGGATGAAATGTGGAAGTTTAAAACTTGCGTGTTTCAGCAAAGATTGCGCGTTGTTTACGTCGGGTTGACCTTTACATATCATAATAAACCTTCGAAACAGATTACAGAGTAAACAGCAAAAAAAAATTGCATAAGAAAAAATGTATTCATAAAATGAAAAAAATAAAAAAAAATAAAAAAAAATTTCTAAATGAAAAAAATGTTCATAAAATGTATTGTGCACAAAGATAAACCCATAACGCCAAAGGATATGCGGCAAAGGATTACTGCAGCATGTGCGTCTCAGGAAATCGACAATGCCTACAGATTATTAAAAGATTGCAACATTGCATAAATGAGGATGGTCAACATTTGGAACTTTTATTATGATATGTAAAGGTCAACCCGACGTAAACAACGCGCAATCTTTGCTGAGACTTGTAAGTTTTACACTTCCACATTTCATCCGCTTCAACATGGTTATTCTTGCTCAAGGTCATTTCAAGGTCAAAAAGGTGGTATCTACTAAATTCAGTTTTTTATTTTTTATCATGCTATCGTAAAAAATATAATATTCCATTAAAAAACATCGGTGACCTTGAGATTTCATTAAAAAACACGACATCAAAAATTTTTTTCTTCACCATTATATTGCCTCCGGCAATATAATCCTCTGAAGTTTTCTGATAGGACTGTAAATACGAAAGATATTTAGGTGTTCCCATTTATGTGGGACACCCTGTATAGTTATAGAGCCGGCTTCAGATAACAAAATCTGTTCCAAGATCTATTCTATCATTTACCAGATGACGGTTGCGGGCAAAGTGCTATAGCTTGTTGAGAAGTCGCAGTATCGCGAAGCTGAAGTGTTAAAGGGGAAAGGGGAGTCGTCGCTGTATCTTATTCTGTATAAATATTTTATTTTATTACTTGTGCAATTTTACTTCATTTTTATTACTTTAAATAGATCTAACTCATTTTATAAATTATAATTTGGAAAAAGTTAAATTCTAATGTAAATGTCTAACGTTTAATGTAGATTATACTTCTACCGTAACACGTGTTCCGCCTCACACATTATCCACCATTTTGAATTATCTTCTGACGTTTGTTGAGGACACCAGATGACCGTTATCTTGGAAAACTGCGTCCTGTGCATATCCTATACCACAACCAGAGAGGAACAGAGAGTTCTTACGGCCGGGTGTTTTTATCCGTAACAGTGCTGCCCACGCACTAAATTCATTCCACACCCACGGCAGAGAAAAACGTGTACTCTGCGTATCAAAAGTGTGGACGCACTCTATTTTTTAAACGAAAACATACCTTCAGCTGAATCTTTGATTGATTTCTTTGTATCGTATATTTAAAATACCTTGAAAAATTATGGTTACTACTAAAGTCATTCATACATGGCACTGCAGGGAAGAATGTATAGCTAAAATATGAAAATGAGCCTTATTAGAAGTTTAAACGCACTTGCTTTTTTTTGTTTGTAACTTTATATTGTAAACCAGTGGTTATATTTATTGTAGGAATTACAGTAAATTATTGTTGTACGTCAGTGCCAATCTCACGTTTCTCAGTCAGTGGAACACCTCATACCACCACGGTGAGTCGCCGACTCTCGAGAGCCGTCGCGGCTAAACTTCTTTATTTTTCGTTACATTTTTATGAAACTTGCAACGAGACGCGTTCCGAGTCTCGTTGCGAGACCGCAATTCTCGACCAGGCCTGCACCAACCAGCACCGGGAACCAGCCGTGCGCCAATCCGCGAAACCTGGCCGAGCGTGGACCAATCGGCGAGAGCCGAAGTTTCGCGAACCGGCACACGAGGTCCGTGCTCGGGCTATAAAGATCGCGACGGAGCCGATCTCGACGAGAGTCGGCCTGGAGCAGCTCTCGGGGATACTTCCCGAGCCCAGGATTTCTCGCAGCCGCGCCGAGACGTGCGAGCCGCGGTATTCTACCGGGCAAGTGCGAGGAAGCGCCGGAACCAGCCGAAAGCGTGTGCGGGGGTACGTCCCATACGCTGAGAAGTCGAGCGGCGTCTGTCCTTGTCAGCACAGCGTCGCTGCGACACTCCGGACCGTTTTCCCTCCTGGGAGTCAGTCGAGCGGCGTCTGTCCTTGTCAGCACAGCGTCACTACGACCCTCCGGACTGTTCTCCCACCGATCCTTGCGAACCATCCTCCGCAGCAGCGGACGGAGCTCATCCCGCACCCACGAGGCTCCCGTACCGCACCGCGCCGCACCGCCGCGAACCAGACCGCGTTCACCGCGGACCCGTGATCCGAAGGGACCCGACGTCGTCCACCGGGACGACGCTCCCGTACCGCACCGTACCGCCGCGAATTTGAGCTCCGTGCTCCCGGGTAGGATTAAGATAGGCTATAAGTTAGGTTTAAGACATTGTAAATAAAGCACCGAGATCTAACCGGGGCCCACTCTTACCCGTTTTATAGGTTGGCCGGGAGACCGGCGGAACCGTCGCCGGACCGACCGGGAATCCGGAACCGGAGCTATAGTTAAATAAACATTCATTCTTTCGTTAAATTGTAATCATCTCATTACGACACCTGATCTGACCTCCCCTCTCCAAAGAACGCTGGTCGCTGAGCCAATTCCGGGGAGGGGCCGAAAACGTCTCGCTCCCGCGCTTCCCGGAGGGCGAGACGCTACCGTTACAAACTTTTACCAACATATTCGTGGAACTTTACTGATTAAAATGAAATCAAATATGATATAATTCCGATGATATTTACGTATGTAATGAACGATGAATGTTACTTCCCATTACAATTACATAAAATTAGTAGTGGCCTTCTAATCTCACACCGATATAGCCGACAATGCGTCACCTACTCCTCGGCGACGACGGTTCTCGAGTCCGCTTCTCCGTGCAATATTATATCGGAGACGGATATTCTCTCCGTTTGGACGTTAGTCACGTTTGTATGCCATAGGTTTCTTATGACTTTCACGCGGGATGACTCTTAGGTTTCCAGCGTGCCCTGTGTATTTCAAATGGGACGCTCGGCGAGAACCACCGATTCGTATGAGTGTCAGTGAAAAGAACGGCGGTAGCCACATACAACGATAATTTACTGTAATATGTTAACGAATGAAATAAGTCAGCATGAAGATAGCCATAAAAGTTACATAAAATATGGTTAACTAGTAAAACGTTAGAGGTTAACGTGCGTGAATATTTGTTCCTAATTTTTTATTGTTATTGTTACTATATTATTTTTATTATCATTATTAGTACTGTTATTATTATTACTTATATATTTACGAGCGTTATTACTACTACTGAATACTATTGGTTAATACCACTACATTCGGAAAGTCAAATAAGTTGAGATATTTTGGAGTTGTCAATCAGAACTCCCACATTATCTGTGCAAAAATGATGAATGGTCCAAATTTAAAGCGGGAACATAAGAATTATCGCCTTGTTTCCGCGAAGGCCCATTTGACCTGGACTAACGAATGGGACAATCTAATATTGCAAGATTAATTTTCTATTTTAGTAAGAAGTGTATGAACTGTAACATTGGCCCTTTTCGCCGCGCAGAGAGACAGGAACGGGGCCAAACTCCGGGAATTTACAGAGACGGAGGCCGGGGTGTGTACGGCCGTGAGTACGTTCCAGGTACCGGAAGGGTACTACGCGAAACGCGGAGGCATCTCGGCCTCGGGCGTAGTAGAAGGCGGCAGCTGCACCTTCGGGAACCGCGAAACGGACGAGAGACGCGAAAGGGTCTGGGGTTCGGACACGGGGATAGCGGAGACAGCCCTCACGGCAGGGCGGATCTGGCAGATCATAAATGCCGAAGCACAAAATGGGCTATAGTTATTTATTGCACGTCAGGGTTACAAAATACGCGGCCACGTGGCCGCACCCGAAAGCCAGCACTCTTTATACAAGATTAGCGAATGGATGGGGTTTCGACTGACGCGATAGTCTTCGAGACGACACGGATGCGAAAGCGTTCGACGGGCGATACGCGAGCTCGCGCGATCGCGAGGGCGCAAGATCGACGTCGGACGCACGTGAGATGGAATTCTCTTCGCGGCGCGATCCGCTACAATAAGTACGAACGATGAAGCCATCGGCAACCGACGCGAGAAGAAGGACTCGATTACAATGCGCGCTGTACGGCGCAATCGACTGTAATTTGCTACGACTGCGGTTCCTCCGAAGAAGACTTCCGTATTCTATTCCGACGGGGAACTGCCGCAAAGCTCAAAACGCCGGCGGTTCCGGCGTGAGCAAATTGCACGAGGCGGAGACGCCTCGGCATGCGAACTCTGGAGAACGAGACGGGATGGTAACGTGTACGATGACCGATACGCGAGCCCGCGAGGTCGCGAGGCCGACGTCGGACACACGGGTTGTGCACCCTCGAAAATCTAGGAAATAACTCGCGAAAATGCTAACAAAGAGAGAGAGAGAGAGAGAGAGAGAGAAAGAGAGGAACACTGCGTGGACTTACCGTTATTCCGCCGGTAAGGAATATACTACTTACAAGGGAACATATTCAAGTGCGACACGCCGATTTTGATGAAACTTATCGGAGCTATAGTTGTTTGAAAAATATTTGACACGTATTTTTTTATTATCGGCAGACATCCACTTTGAAGGGGTGAAAACAGCCCTCGAAGTTGGGGGTCAAAACCAT
>CM052138.1:731759-807774 GCA_028454255.1 Halictus ligatus
AAAAAAAAAATGGTTCGTTGTGCGTGCGTGCGGGCGAACGACCGGATCATGTTGCGAAGGGCCGACGTCGGTATGGTTGGAAAACTCGAGTGATTCGAGGTGTGAACGAAGAGTGTTTATAACTGGGCGATACGGAAGTATATGTTTTTTCTAACGTATGTTATGGATGGGAGAGACAGAGTGCTAGCGAGACGAATGCAAGGGGGTGGAAAAATATTAAAGGTGTAAGTTCGGCGTGTGAAGCAGAGTGTTGCAGTGCGTTTAGAGAGAGAGTAAACAGCGAGCGTTCTAACCGTTAATTCAAATACAGTTTTACAACCAGTAAAGCGATAGAAATCAATCTCTCCATTCCTCAAGATTCCTACAGTACATCTTCACATGATTGGTATAGTACATTGTGTAGGAAGTTAACACAAACTTGCCCAGTTAAGTGTCTTTCGAAAAAGTGCGGACCAATGGAAAAATTTTTGATAATGCCGCATCAAATGTTCGAGGTCCATAGATTTTGAAACGCCGTTGTTTTCATTCAATGCGGATTTTGATCTGCCCAGTAGTGCATGTTATGCCTGTTTACATTGCCAGTACTTGTAAATGTTGCTTCGCCAGAAAATAGGCCGTTAAGTAAAAACGAAATCTTCAACTATATTCTGATAAATCCAATTGCAGAAATTCGATCGTTTGACGAAATCGTCTCCGTACAAATCCTGATGCAATGTTATCTGATATCCATGGAACTTCTTGGAATGTAAAATGTTCAATACAGTCGCACGACTAATTCCACGTACTCTTGCAATTTGTCTACTGCTTGAATGAGGATCTCGTTAATTCGTACCAATACATCAGTAGCGACGTTATCGTTAGCCATAGTTCGAGGTCGATTTCTTTTCACTTGCACAGAACCTGAACGGAGAAAACGCTGTTCTAGTATTTTAAATTCCATTTGCGATTTTGATGGTCGGTGTGGGTAGTCTTGTGCACACAAATTAGCAGCCATTCTGTAATTTTTCCTTCATTCTCCTAGTACAATAAACATATCAAAACAATTTTGATACATTTCTATTTTCACCAAATATTTAAATATTATTGTTTACAGAATGATGCCTTAGCACGAATAGTAACGAAAGTAAACTGACTATCTTGCAGAAGAGCACAGTAATTACATAAATACGTTTATTTTCATTTCATTGATAATGACTTTGATGTTGTCCTAAGTAATGCTGATATTGAATACGTGTTATTGTTTTACTATAAAAGTTTGGAGGCACGAACTAAAGTACAAATAAAAAGATCACACCTTTTCTATATTTCGAGAGAAATATAGAGTTTTATACAGAATGTTCGGTAACTGGTGGTACAAGCGAAAAGGGGATTCTGGAGGGGATGATTCTGCATGAAAAAATAAGTAAAAACAAAATAGAACAAAATTTTTTCATGTGGAGTTTTGTTTTAGAGAATATCGACTTTGAATTTTCGTCGGGTACGTGTGCACTTGATCATGTCTCGTGTTATGTATGGAGACGTTTCTCCACGATTCATTTTCAATTAGAAGTTCTAATCTCTCTTCTGAGAACGAAAAGCGTCCCAACAGGCCCCTTTGTTTAATGATTGTACTCCGGCTGGACGCAACTGGCACAGAGCATGAGCAACACCGTACGATTTCTTAATATGGAATATTAAGTTTTTTTAAGGTTTTATCCCTTTAAACAAAAGATCCGAGACAAATACGAGTATGCGATCGTACAATAAAACAGACACATTTCTCTCTCATTTTTAGGGTATATAAACCCGTTCATTTTCATCCTCTTCGGTTCAGTCGAGACGCGGTTCAGTTGAGATTCAGAAGTGGTCCGGTCGCGGTATAGCAATCGTGAAGTCACATCGCGTTACTCGTATCAGACTAAATTCTGGTGAGATCGGGTTAAAGTCCCTTTCGAATCAAACGTTACCTTATAGAAGCCATTAGTTCGTGTAGTTTCTATTTTGCCTTCAACAATCGCTCTCCGACCCCGCATTGCCAGTGCGTCAACACCGTGCATCATAGGTAACAATTTCTATAATTGTACACTTATTTCTTTCACTCGCGACACAAAAACTGCAATTGTAACTATTCCAACTCAGAATAAATTGTCTTGTTTGTTAACTCGCGTAATTTACAACCTTTAATTATTGCCAAACATCCTAATCTAATAATTGAACGTTCCCACACGATACAATCTTACCGCTCGGATTGTATCAATTAAATTATATAAGTTACGAGGCTTGCTAATATTAAATTCAGATCAACAAAGATTTCCAAATTGAAAAACAAATTGAAACCATATTCTTGGGGTAACAACCCATCGCCGGCCTCTCGCGTTGCTCGCAGCCCTGGCTCGTAACACTCGTTATAACGGATCTCACTGTAGATCATTGTCTTGATTGAAGTTTATGTTGATAAACACTTCCAGTGTCACGGAAATGTTTATTTTACCTATCTATTTAAAAGAAAAGATTATTGTTGCCTTTCATAGATTAAAGCAACAGAATACGTTAGAAAGCGTTCATAGAAATTTAATTAGAAGAGCAGGAATTTCTGTAATAATAAACTTTATGATTACTTCAACATCCTATTTCATTGTGTGTTCCTAATTTTCCGGAACGATAAAAACAAACTTAAACTGCGATAATGATCCATTGAGACAATAATCTACAGAGAGATCCGTTGTAACGAGACATGATCAAGTGCACGCGTACCCGGTGAAAATTCAAAGTCGTTTTTCTCGAAAACAAAGCTAAAAAACTTTTGTTCTATATTTTCGACTTATTTTTTCATGTAGAATCACTCCTTTTCGCTTGTACCACCAGTTACCGAACACCCTATATAATAAAAGAGATTTATAGAATAACAGATATATATTTGAAATTTTTGAAACGGCGGTTGCCTACATTATTAGAAGATGTGCCTCTTCACGTACGACGAAACATGTGGTATATGCAAGATGGAGCCACATTACAGTACATCAGTCAGGAATTATTTAAACAACCAATTTCCCGATAAATGGATTGAAAGAGGAGGACCCATTAACTGGTCGGCAAGATCACCCGATTTAAATACTCTCGATATCTTTTTTTGAGTATAAGACGAATAAGAATTTAGAGTGCGGTAAGGGTGCAATATTGTGCAGCACGTAATGGAAGATTTCTAAAACGTGCGAGAAAATTTTTATAAAAGACTTCGTGTGTGAGTTAATGAAAATGGTGGTCATATCGAAAACCGTCTGTGACACTGACGATCATTTCACTAACGATATTTTCATCTACGTTGTCTGTGCCCTTCGAAAAAAAATCTAACTCAGATCAATGTCAATCTGGACTGAGAATACGAAATTTTTTTTTTTGCCAATGCTCGCATGAAATTGATATTGATCAAGATTAGATTTTTTTTCAACAACGTCAGTTAAATGATTGTCGGTAATTACACACCAAATTGGTAAATTATTTTCGTGCAAACTTGTAGTGTGTGTGTATAATTTTGTGAATAATACTAGAGCATATGTGTGGTTTGTTTTAGTATATTATGTATAGTTTTATGAACAATTATAGTGCATGTGTATGGATTTGTCGATACGTATTGGACCAGTTAAAGAGTGAAAATGGTATTGACTCCTTCTACTCAATAATTCCATACGGCGAATAATAAAAATGCCCTTGCAGATTTTAACGAGTAGGTAGATTCAATTTCATCCAACGAATAATTTGTTAAACCTTAAAACATTTTCACCTCGCTGGGACCCCAAATGACAACCAAGGTAAGCATACATCTGTCACTTGATATGGGACTCTCGCGCGCCTGTATGACGTAAGCAACGTACACTTCTGTTGATCGGAATGCCGCATTTTAGACAGATTTTTAATTGTTAATAATTAAATAACGAAGCCGAAATTACAATTTTTTCATGTCACGGAAAACCGCCTCTCAAATTTTCTCTCACCTGTAGTCGAACGCTCTGTCGCGAAAGTCGCGGGAAAGAACGCGGATCAGACATGGAGGGCCCCTAAATAGTCGAAGTGTGGGGTCGGCGGCACCACTGCGCATGAGCCGCGCAGTAAGCACTACCGCGCCTGCGCGACAGCGTGATTGTGTTGACGAGTGCGTCAGTCTTCACTCTCTCTTTTGTTTTGTCTCTTGGCCGACGACGTCATATCGTCGTGCCGATGAGCTTGTTCGTTACTCGTTTCTTTAGTCGTAACGGCATGCCGCCGTGCCAGCGTGTTAAGATATTGTAGTCTGCGTCTCATTCTGAGCGCCGCGAGCGATTGTGGCTCGCCGCCCTTCTTGTTCGAATAAACGTTATCGCCTCCTGGTTAACTGAGTATTTTTATTGCGCGTGAGGAGTAAGCCTCACGCGTATGTTCCCGAACGAACCTTCCCGCGTCCACGTTGACCTCCATCTTGGAGACGGTTGAACTCGGACATATATCAAGTGTTCTCTCTGGAGAGCGCGTTGTCTTTGGCAACTGGTGACCCCAAATATTCATCGATATTCTCCCCCATGCTCGCTGGTGAGAGAATATCTCCACAGAAGAACGGGCAACGGGGCTTGACGCCACGTCAAATGGCATAATCGATTGCCGCGGGGTTCAAACTGTGAGAAAAAACGTATAGACCGGCGTTCGACGGTTGAACGGAACGGCCAGCAAATGCCACAGTTTGAATCCCGAACAGTAGACAAAATAAAAGTCTTGTCGTCGATATTGGTTACGTCGTAACCAAAATAAAAGTCCCGCCGTCGATATCGGTTACGTCATAACCAAAACAAAACTGAGTCATCGATAACGGGTAGCCAAAAAATAATTCGATTCTCGTTGACATTAACATTGTTCGTAACCAAAAATGAATTCCGTTATCAATAATAGTTCCTAATGTTCGAAACATATTTTAGTCATTCAAATGGTTATTAATAACCAAAAACATTTAAGAAATAATTTTAGCTCTTATGCCACAATTAAAAAAATTTTGGTTATAACAGTTAGTGTAGCGGCCAGCCTGGGACATCTGGTCATGCCATGGGCATTGCTTTACGATCTCGGAACGTGACTTTGGGGATTTTTGGTTATTAGGTACAGAGTGGCCTTGTCACCGTTTTAGCCATAATTTCCCAATCGTGTCCGTTCCCAGGGCGTAGCATTTGTATATAGTTTTTTAGGCCCATGCCATAAATTTACCAGAGGTCCCATCCTGCCCTTTGTCTAATTCGTACTTAACTCTTCACCCGTGTTGGGTGGTTGATGGCCCTTGGTTCGTCAGAGTGGCCTTGGGGTCACCAGGATGTTCCTCGGTCCCATCTCCCACTTTCCCACCGCCCACCCCCAATTGTTCCCCGTCTTATCTAAACCGGGACATTTTCGGTCTATCAGGGAAGGAAGGAAAATTCCGAAATAGTGGGAGGATCTACCCTTACGTGGGTTCTTGGCTCGATCCTCCCAAGCAATTCGATTCCAAGCACGCTAGGGAAAACGTCGTTCTCTAGCTGCTTACTTGTACGCTACGTCTCAACTTGTATTCGCTTACGGCTCAACGATTACTTGTAAATACAGTCCACTTTTGTTGTTTGGTATATTTAGTTTTCCTTTTTTACGAGAGGAAACTTCCTTCCCACACCTTAGTCGACACATCGCGTGTAAATTTACATCAGAAGCTCGAACATCCTCCGGGATAACCACGAACACTCTAACAGATAGTTTCTCTGCCTTTGACACGTCTAGCAGCCAGATTCGCCGTGTATTAAAAATATACGTGTAAACGTGTAATTTCTATTTACTACACGAATAGCCGACTTCACGCGACCAAAGGACTTTTCGTTGGACATTCAAGGACAAAACAAATCCCTTCAAATGTGTCGGAGGATCTCATTGGGTTAGCTACCACTTACGAGTCAACACGAGTTCCTTTCACGACGTCTCTTTCCACGAATAACTAAATGACATCTAAGTTATTATAGTATTGTTACGATGGAAGCTGTCGATTGCGGAGATCGAGAGAAGTTGGCCGTCGTATCGATATTGTGGTATCCGGCCAACGGGGTTGTCGTTAAGAAGAAGAAAGACGACAGAATCTCTCGAGTCGTCGAAGCGAGAGCACGCACCTATATCGCATCTTTTGACATTGTCCATTGACAGCTAATAAATAGTTATTTAGTTGTTAATAGTATTCACTTTACGCCTGGAAGCGGTCTTAGAAGCACGCTTTCGCGAAGTGTTTGTTCGGCGAAACGCGGTACGCATTCGAGTGGTCAAAACCGATCTGGCAACAATAGTCATACCGCCTATTCTGCCCTCAATGCGTACGCGCCTCAAACGGAGGAGTCACGAGCTCAAACCGCGCCGTGGCACTGCCAAAAACATTAATTCGCAGCTCCGTGACTTTTGGTCGCGACCGCGTAGAAGTCAGTCAAATCACGGGATTATTCTCATAAAATTGTAAATTGCTGCGGGCAAGCTTTGAAAGGTTAAGTGACTGCAGGTACGAACTGCCGTGTGTCCATAAGACATAAGTTCTTAAAATCTTGTACCTTGTCTTTTGCAAGGATCAAAACTTAACATTTTCCTATCGAGAATCGCGTCGAACAGACAACTGTGAAATTATTTCGTTATTCATGTTCAAAGCCCGCGATTGGCTACGATAGGATCTTGCATGGTCACGACCACTCTGCCGCTACCTTTACCGAGACTACTTTGAGGTCACGCATCGTGCCAAAGAATGAACTCCTTGGTTGCGTGGAGTGACTGGGGTCTCGTGTGGGTCTCCATCCAGACCACTCGTATATGTAAGTATTCGGCCGAGTGCATGAATGGTCGGACGGGTCACGTACTGCTACATCGCACGGCGCGATCCAGATCGGGTTATTGTTCTAATTAAAATTCGGAAACCAGACGTAGAGGCAAAGTAAGCGATTGTTCTACTCATCAACACGTCAGTATTTGTTACCCCACGCGTCACAACCGGACACGGGCCTTGCCGTTTGTAAATAGCTTTTCCAGGAATGTACCACCTTTTGTTACTCTGTTTGGGTTTCCCCCCCCCCCCCCCAACATTTCATTTCTTGTCTATACCTCGCCGCTATCCAGTGCCTGCAGGCACAAATCCCTCTCGTCCCGCAAATTCAGGAGTCCAGAAAAATTGGGGCAGTAACCGACCCGCACGACCTAATTTAGATTAACTTCGGGAAACCGAAGGAGACGGAAAATTAAGATAAACAGGAAAACGGTTACAATACTATCTCAGGATTTTTAAGCAGAACATTTTGATTGTAACAAAACCAACAACAGAAAGAAAGAAAAAAATGTAAATTTTGCTTCGTGGTTTAAAAGTGACATCATTTATATGTTTATAATATGTATATTGGTATAAATATTATTCATGAATTTTTCAGAATTTTTGGTAATGTGCGCCGTGGTAAAAAAATAAGAACCGCTTTTTTCGACGTTTTTTCCATGAAAAACTAATGTAATATAAAAGTTTTTACATTTTATGTATTCTGTACACATATTAGCACCATTACACATTTATCAATTCACAAAAACTGTTATGCAGCAAAATGAACATAATGTGTGAAATTTTGTAACCGTTCTACTACGTTTAACTAATTTTACGTTCCTTTCGGTTTTCCGAGATTAATATTTACTATCTCGTGGGAACCGGTCACTACCTTTAGACGAGATAAGTAAAGTGTTGGAGACCCAAATAGAATGACAAAAGAAAGTATATTCTTGGAAGAACTATTTACAGACGGGACCGTACCGAAACCTCGTAACACGCAAGCGGCCTACGACTTCCGTGTGACGAACGCTCGCGGTTCGCTTACTTTGCCTCTATGTCTGGTTTCGGAATTTTAATTAGAATAATAACCCGATCCGGATCGCGCCCCGCGATGTAGCAGTTCGTGACCCGTCTGACCATCCTTGCAGTCGGTGGAACACTTGTACGAGTGGCCAGGATGGAGATACACACAAAATCCTGGTCACTCTACGCATCTAAGGACCGTATCCTTCGGCACATTCCATGGCCTCCGAGCAAGCTCTCACTGAGATAGCGGCAGAGTAGCTTAAATCGTGTAAAATCCGATCGAAACAATCGCGGACTTGGCATAGTGACCATGAAACGATTTGTGATGTCTGTTCGACGCGATTATTGATCACAACGTGACCCGTTTCGATTCTTGTGAGACGCAAGGCACAAACTTTTACTAAAATGTGTCATACGGACACACAGCGCTTTACATTCGTCGTCGCTTATCAATTTCGCGGCTTATTCGCAGCAAGCTACATAATTTCACGAATTAATTAATTTTTCTACTCGGTCTTATGGACACTGAGGAATCCCGTGATTGCTAATGACTTCTATACGGTCGCGGCCGAGAGTCACGGAGTTTCGGAGTAAAGTTTCGACTGTGCCACGGCGCGGTTTTTGCTCGTGACTCCACGGTTTAAGGCGTGTACGCATTGAGAGCAGGAAGGACGGTTTGTCTAGCTCTGCCAGATCAGTTTAACCTCTCTAATGTGCATCGGTTTTCGTCAAACAGACACCTCGCGGACGCGTGTTACTGCTTCAAACGTGGAGTGCTGGATCTGCGGCTCGCATCGACCTTCTTCGATCGTTATCAAGTGAGGATCGAAGCGTACGCATTTCGACTTGTGTCGAGATATCTCGCGATTCTTTTCTATGTCCAGACTCGCGGGCAACGTAACAGAGTGTTACGTCGGCCTAACAGCCTCCCGGGCGCTGCTTCTACCGTGCGCCAGCCGTGCGAGGCTGTGTATCGCGGAACAGAGTTCACTTGAAATAATTTTAATGTCGTCAATTCTAAAGTGTCCGCTTTTTTAAAAACAATCCCATAAAGTGAATTTCCCTAGTAATTCATAATGGTGTAGCGACCATGGTGCGTGGGAACGTTGGAATTTTTGGACGCGGAAATTCCATCCTTTCCAAGTCATTAAAGGCCTGGTCATTAAAGTGATGATTTCCAAAACCTCAGCCCGACCGTTACAGCATCCTTAAGAGTAACTTCCCCGGATGCAATTGTTGTGGAGGAGGAAACTTTCTCCATGCCCTTGTTGGGGTGGAGAACCTCCCCTTATTTTAACGGTTTTCGGGGACCTTATTAACGCGCTCTCAGGAAGCAGAACTCAGAAAGCTACGAATGTTCGGCATAGACACATCGCGGACGTTTCCGACCTGTCGAGTCCGCGTGACTTCGTAGCGTTTTCTCTCTGACATCTTTGTATATTAAATCGTTTTATACCAGTTCGTATCCCAAAAAAATTATGTTAAGTTATAATAATAATGGATAGTATCAAATGGATAATATCAATAATTACGTTATTAAATTGGTAATAAGCGAATGATAGACTTTTAAACTGTTTTTTCATTTATTAAATTAATAATTTTAATGCTTCTGGGTCCAACGATTTTATTTTATCATTTGATTTTACCCTTATGGATGATATGTATACGACGATATCTGACGTTAATAATAATGTGTTTATTAAATCTTAATTATACGTAGAATAAATTTTTACCACACACAAAGACATAAATGCAACAAAACAAAAAAAAATAGAATATAAGGTTTAAGTAATAGAAAAAATGTCTTGAATCTTTCAGAACGGGTGTCTCTTAATGATACTCTTTCAACTGAATGCCAATAGCAACTGCTTGCCTCCTACGAGATATAAATTTTTTCTGAATGTCGTGGCAAACAATATTACACAACGTATACTCTATAATCTAAACAGTTGGTTAGGAGTTTTTAGAATCAGTTTCACGTTTCACAATCCTTTGACGATAGATATGTATGAATGTAGCAATAGCATTAAAAAACTCTTATTGTTCATTATCTTTCTTAAGGTAATAAAAAAATTATTTATTTAAACGTAAAATTATTGTAAAAATGTACATATTTAAAGAACATTTAATCAAATATACGAATGTATACATGTACTGTAAGACGCGTCGCGAACTTTGAAGAACAATAACTTACAAACTCGTTTGAGGGGGTTTATTATTTTTGCATGACTACGAAGGGGGAAATATACTGAAAATGTTCCAATTGTCCGGATACGGAACTTTTTGAAACATAGAAAATCTGTCTTTCAAAACATAAACAATTCTACAAATGTTCCCTTCTGTATTCAATATTATTTACAGTAATCATTATTAAATGATATCAATTTCAATTTAAAAAAAAATCGAGAGGAAATATTAAATAGGAGCGTCAGGATATCGCATTAAAGAGAAGCAATTTTTGTGGCGAAAAATGCTGTTCTTAAAACGTCCAAGTTTCAATGTTTATTACAACCGTAATATTGATTAAAATGTACTAATTTTTTCATTTTTGAGATCCATGGACATTTAAGAAATGATGTTCGTTGATTAGATATCGATACGAGAAAGATTGTTTTTGGGCCAAATATCACTTACTTTTCCGATCCGGACCACTGTGCGCCGTCGAAGACCGATACTCTTCGGCTGTTTAGTTTAAGATATAGCATTCGAGTGTTTAGATTAAGATGTAGCATTCGACTGTTTAGATTAAGATACAGCATTGGACTGTTTAGCTTTAAGTGAGAGAACTTCGGCCTGCGAGTTGCGGTCAGAGTTAAGAGTAAAGAGTATTACGCTGAGTTTTGATCTGCGAGGTGCGGTCAATCCGTTGTGTACGATTGTTTTGTCTTTTCTTTATATTTGTGACGTGGCAGATTTGCCTACGTCTCTCGGAGTCTAGACTCAGAGACCGGGCCACCCTTTGACAGCGGTGCCGCGACAACGGCGGTCGCGATCGCTTTCCCTGGGATAGTCCAAGAGACCCAAATTGGAGAGGAACGCGTTTATGAACGCCGCGCCGCTTGGGAAGCCCAAGAGTTCCACCGAAGCAGATGCCGAACGCGGATACACTTCAAACGACGTGACATGACCGACGAAGAACGTAGTGCGGTAATCCTTACGACAAAGGACCATCCGCACTGACGGGCTTCAAGAAACTGACTGACAAAGAAGATGTGGATGGTATAACGAGAGAAGATTCAAACAAAGAAATCGATAGGGAACTAGCTGACTGCAGACTTCTTAGAAGAATCGCAGATATTCAAATGAAGACATCAGCTTAAAAAACATAAGCTGACCTCCTAAAAAAATTTGCTCCTAAAAAAATTTGCTTTCCCTGTGTTTTTACTACGTGTTTCGTTTTTTTACTACGTGAAAGTTTTAATTTTAGGACAAACGCAGTCGACCCTTACTTCAGAATGTTTAAAAAATATCCAGCAATTTTATGGAGCCAAAATAATAAATAGTTAATAAATAGTTTCGAGGCTCTGCGAATTAAAAAACGAAATTTCAAAGGGAAAGAGGAAAAATCATAAAATACGGCCATATTTTTTCACACTTGAACCGGTAGTAAAATTTTCAAAACAAAGATATTCTTAATATTTTTTAATTAAGGAATGACATTCGCATAAAAAAATTAATTATTTAAGAACAACAGTGTTTTGTGATGATGATTAAAAAAAAAGAAAATGTTTCTATCTTTAATAATAACTATGTTATAAATTGTGTTGCAAGGGCAGTTTTCGTAAAGCTCGTCCAAAGTGGAAAACTTTGATGGTGTGTATGTTTTAAACAATTTCGAAAATTACAAAATGATGGCTAAATCCCGTTTTCACTTGGACTATATAGTATACTTCAATGTCATCAAATTCGAAACATACTCCCAAAAAGGAATAATCGGATTCACGCGCAATGACACCCTTCCTAATATGGGTATTTCCTTAAAAAAATAACTATTATTACGATACGACGTTCAGAGGTTCAAGATAATGACCCAGCCGTGGCGAGAAGAAATATAGTCGATAACACTGGTGTTCCATCGACCTAAACCGTACACCCTAGTTTCTAATCTAGCGTCTATACGTGCACGGTCTCTTCCCCGTCTTGTATACTGTGAACCTAAGACACCGACTGTGGAACGTTCTGTACCTTTCGGTCCGGATTCGCGCCCAGTATACACTTATTTTCTTTTTAAATTTCAAAGTATACAACTGTAGGGATGTTGGTGTTGGGCTGGTCGAAATTAATAGATTAAGCGGCAACGATACGTTTATTAACTGTACAACGGAGTCAACTTCACACTCAGACTCTCTCTCCCTCTTCCTCTCTCCTACTCTCCCACTCTTCCTCTATCTAACGCTTGAAGGTCCCTGAACGACCCACACCACCGCGGAATATAACCGTGAGCCGCCACCGCCGCTATATATCGCCGGTATATCGGTATGAGACCAGAAGACGGCTACTAATCCAATAATAAAACTTTTTTATATTTAATTATTTTTTATGGGACTTTCATCAACATATTCGTAGAATTTTTCTAATGAAAATGATACCAAATTTTATATAATTCCGATGATATTTACTTGTGTAATGAACGATTAAGGGGCCCGGCACGGCATGAAATCCATATACGTATGCAAGGGTCAAAATCTCGTCAAACTGACGCTTCAATATGGCAATGAATAGTTTAAAAGTGGTCACTTGTGTTTCCTAAAAGTCCAATCTATGTTCGTTCAGAGTAATTGTAGCAGAATAATTTGTAACATTCGGCAGAAAACTCGCCTTCCGAAGCAAATATGAAGTCACAAGATGGCTGTTGCAGAGAGATTCTCTTAATTTTGAGAGATTTAGATCTAGAAAAAAGGCACCATTTCGCGGTTCCGCTTACTAGTGCCACGGTCTCTCCGCGGCAAACACTGCACATTGCGATAGAATACGATCGATAATGCAGATCGATAGTACAGGTTTACGTATCCACGATATGTATGCTGCCGAATATTGTAAATTACTCCACTTTGAGGTACAAATTCATATTTTGGCCTCTGAACAGATCTAGATTGAACATTTAGGAAACACAATTGACCATTTCTAAACTGCTTATTGTAATATTGAAGCGACAGTTTGAAAAATTTCTGGCCCTTGCACGTTTCGCTACACATCTCGTGACGTCATGCTTGCTTCAAATGCCTCGCGACTGGCGGTATGCTGCCGAGTATTGCAAATTGATCCACGATAAGGTGAATATCTATTGGGATGTGTAATCAATTCCTGCGTTTTTTATATTTTATTTTTTTTCCGCAATTTTGTGTTTCGTTATTTAAAGTATTGTTTAATGCATTCGCAAGTCTTTCTCTTGCTCTGCAAACCTATCTGCTTCAATTTTTGGAATTATTTAATGTTAAACAATTTTCAGGCTTTTGAAATGGAAGTTCCTGGAGACAAAAAATTCATTTTTCCAAAGCCTGATAATTGATTAAAATTACATAATTCAAAAAGTTGGAGCAGATAGGTTTGTGGAGCATGAAAAGAACTTGCAAATGAATATTATATACTTTGCATAACGAAACACAAAATTGCGGGAATTAAATAAAATACGAAAAACGCGGAAATTTATTACACAACCCAATATATGCAGAGAAATACATATTAATTTCTTCGTGCAAATTTAATATCGATTTTTTTATTTGTGCCATCGTAAAAACCCTCTACGAAGGGACATCTGTACGACCGTGAAGGTTAACAAGCCACCCGCGGTATAATGACCATGACCGCCATAAAAAATCTAGCATAATTTAGCGTAGTGGGGAATCCGAGAAAAACTCAGCACATGCTGAACTGCGAACCATTCTGTAACCAAATGTACCTTCTACTCCCACTCTTCCTAATTTTCCACCACTTTCAACACCTTTCAAAAACACATTCTTCAACCAATCATAGACAACTTCCTAAAACCATACCCACATCCGACCTTTCCTAACTCCTATACGATTGTAACCAAGTCAGAACTGTTTCAAAAACTGAGATTCTAAATTCTAAATTCTCCGGAGATTGACAATACAATCATTCGCCGTTAAACCTTTATCTAGTCGCGATACGATTTGTCCCAATTCCTGGATCGACGCGACACCGCGTTATTGATATCATTGAAATTTTCGGGCTGGTTAAAATCGTTTAACATTCAATTTTTTCGACTATTTTGTCGTGAATGAAAAATCGCAGTTCCAATTACTGATAGCTTACTATTATGCACATGCAAATAAACTGTAGCATGAACTGTATAGGAAAAATATCATACGATCACGACTAAATATCGGAAAGAATTAGAATTTTTTCGTGCTGTGCATGTAACTTGAAACGTCCAAATATTTAATTATTTTTATTGTGATTGTGTTCTACATAAATATATGTTTATGTAGGTATATAAAACTTCTCGGTAAACTTTGGAAATCGCAATAAACTTTAATTTAAATATATGATATTATTCAAGTTTATTTTACGTTTAGTCTTTAGTTGTAAATTTGTATTTGTTTGTTTCTTGACTTCAGATTTGACATCTAAAGTAAAAAAAAATAAGATAAATTTTGTTTAATTTTTTATGCGCTTTGTGGCATAAAAATGCTGCTTTAATTTTATTTTGAATATAATTTTCTTCCTAACAGGAAGTAAATTCCGGCTCATTTTCTTTTTAAAAGAAGTCCGGGTAATATGAATAAAATTATTATAATGTTAAGTCTAAACTGATTCAATTTAATATAAATCAAGTGATTTCCTACGCAATGTATGTGTTAGCATGTATTGGTGGGCTGAACCGGGCTCACGAGGCAGAAATCAGTTTCACGAAACGCTTGTACATTTACGGATTTGGTGACATGGCAACAGTGAGGCGAAGGATTATATGTGGCAACCATGTTTAGTCGCTAGCTTTCTCTCTTAATTTTCGTTTCTCTCTTCCGCTACTACTCAATCTTCTTACCATCCTCAGTCGGCATTTCATATATTCTTTTTTCCGATATGTCGTAGACGCGAGGTAGTTCCACAAAAAATTTTAACCATTCCACAATTAGTTTTCCCTACTGACCGTTCGAGGACCGTTCGAGGATTGGCATGACAGTCAAGGTCAAATGCCTGCCGGCCCCCTTAATATTCGGACACTCTTAGAAGGACGATAACTTTTGTAATATTGCATCAGACGACTTGAATTTTTATGAATAATTAGAACAATTATGTGCATTATTATTACTACATGATGGGAAAAAATTTTGAAAAGATTGCAATTTGTCGAAATTGCAGAGAAAATGTTAGTTCATCAGTCGATTTCAAATATTCTCTCAACTTTGAGGGCTGCTTCCACTCCTTAGATGTGCATCATTGCAGATACAAAAAAAATGTGTCGTACTAAAATTTCATTAAATAAAATCTGCATGTTATACTTGGATAGTCTCCCTTGTGAGTGCCATCTGCCGAAAGAGAGCACGATAGATGATAGTCTTCTATCACAGTCAATATCAGACTCACAAGGTAAAAAATACCCTTCTCCTCTGTATGGTCCTGACATCATATCCTCTGAGAGAATTATGGAGCACTTACAAAGGAGAAGCTTTGATAATTATCCATATCTGGATTATGGCCTTTCCTTTTTGAATCTTTGATCCTGCAATGCAAGCATTATGGCAATGATATTATAATTATGGAATCAATAAACCTGTTTAGAAAAGCTTTGAGGCAGTCGACACAAGTATTGAAACAGTGGTACTTCATATGCACATTATCAGATATGTAGAAGTTGTACTTACTTGGAAACAATAATCTTTTGTCATTTGATGGGAGGATTTTGCATTTACTTTATGAATTGCATACAATTGTTCATGTAAAGTATATCTGTTACACTAAACAACCATGGCAGCACTCATGTAAATAAATAGTCAAATAAACAGTACATGCTCTTCATACGACTGTGCATATTGAGTACACACTTAACTACTGAGTAGCTAAGGGGTATATTGATTCCTTAAACATTTGTTTCACCATATAGACTTGCATACAGTGACTCGGAATAATATTTGAACACTATGATGTATAAGATATTATCGTTGTTATACTTACTTATAATAATATTAACAGGTTAATTGTGGTATTATGCATTAAAGCAAACATTGTAGTTGGAAGAAACATAAACTTTATTTATTTAATACATACATGTTCTTAAATAATAATGGATAAGTGAAATAATGTGCAAATTTTATGTCGCAAAAATATATGGACACATTGTTTATCCTACTCTGTATTTGTTTAATACCTCTGTTTCATCGCTACTGGGGAAGTTGTTTATAGACATTATTTTGGTGCGTCGTCACATCGTCGAAGAACTCTGTTTCGTGTGATACTTCATTGATAGAACATGAGTGATTAGAGACAATGGCATGTAAAACAGAAAACAGGTGTATTGATATTCGTCAACAGGCCATTTATTATTGGGAGAAGGATAAATCGTACCGTGAGATTGCCCAGTTATTAATGTTAAAGAAGAGCACCATAGCTGACATCATAAAAAGATATAATGTTAAGGATTGCATTGAATTAATTCCATAAAAAGGATGTCCAAAGTTGCTTGATGCAAAAGATGAAAGAATTCTGGATTAAGTGCACCTAAATTGACCACTGAAATATTTAAAAAATCTGGGAAGAAAATGTACCCCAACAATGGACATGTATTGACAAACAATGTATATAGCAGAGTAGCTTGAAAGAAATCATTCATAAACAATACGAGGAATAATACGAGGACGAGGAAGAAGAGATTGGCTAACGCTAAAGAATTTGTTGTGAACGATGAAACGTGATTGAACAATATAATTTTTGCTGATGATAGCAATAGGCTTAAAAATATGAATCCAACAAATTAATACATGATACCACTATTACCTGGTTAACATTATTGTAAGCAAATATAACAGCGATAATATTTTATATATCCTAGTGTCCACATTTTAATGCGAGGCACGGTACATATTTCAAACATTTTGAAAGTACATGAATGAAAACTACCATCTACTTTGTACTGAATTAAAATATTTTGTAATCTAAATTATTAGATCCTGTACGATTTTACATTAATGAATTATGTCTGAAAGTTTCAAATGAACCTCACTTATTCAAAAATGTAATGGCCATCCAGTAATAATAAAATCAATAACTAAATTATTTTCAATGTTAATATTTAAACTATTGACCATTTTTAATAAAACAATGAACTGATCCACTGTAGGAACATTACCGTATGTAGAAATATTTGTGAAGGTTATTTGACTAACCTGTATTCAGTTTGCATAAAATTTTTGCAAGTTTTCGACAAGAATACACAGTATAGTAAATCTGAATCATTGTTGTAACCATATTTCTCTGTAGATAAGAATCCAAGTTTCTTAAATTTATATATTTTATGCATACGAACTAAAATGCAGTTAGATTCAAATCTTTGACATTGAGTTATACAGTTATACGCATTACTTATTATAGGACACCCTGTTTTATACAAGGTGCTCACCAATCCTAGGAAGACAACTCTTTAGACTTCAGACCGCGCCATGATTCTATTTTACAAAATAAGAAAAATTAGTGGTAACAAAATAGTGTTTTTAGCTTTGTCTTTTATTGACGCATGTAAATTTAATCAGAAAAAGTGTGGACAATGATATATCATAATCGTGACGTATCAGGTGACGATAGAAAATAGTTTACGGTGGGTACTGTTGTTGATGGACAATACTTCAAATGTTATTAATTTGAAAATGAAGTGACAACCACAACTTTGCTAATCTTGGTTTTTGTCTTGTATTATTATGCAAAATTACACCTCATATTGTTTCTCATTCTGTATATTGCTGGACAATTCCACGTAACTAACCTATGGTAAAGCGAGAATGTCCAGAGTTGCTCGATAGCAAAGTTAAACGTGATAGTAAGAACGAGTACCAAATGAGAGATTGAATCATCTAAATAGTATAGAAGTATGTAATGTCCGTTAATAAATATAAACACCGTGACAATCACTGTCGCGCGCGCACGCACGCACGCACGCACACACACATCACACCACACCACCATTACGTAAGATGGTTGTTCGTCCCATTCTTTCTTACAGAAGGCCACGAAAAATATATATTCCCGCTTTATCACGATATTCTGTGGTGGCGCTGATCGTAGCGCTAAATACACGTGTGATGTTCAGTCTACAATAGACTTGTTCGAGTTTTTGATTTCTCTAATATTCCAAAAACTCTTTGTCGGTCACATTAACAGTAATATTACCGCAAAAATGATTCAGAAACGTCTGTGTTAGTATTATTGTAACATCTAAAGAAATTTTGATTGAAGTTAGACATTGAAACGTGTCAAGTACTGGCAACAATACACACACATTATTTCTACAAACATTTTACAGGAAACGGAAATTATATCATGTCTTCAATCGTGTAGTTGTTACAGTTACACATTGTAGTGTAGTTGGGCACGTATTTACTGTTTTCATTTATTATGTAATAGATGTCAAATGAAAATAAGGTTTGATTAAACGTTATTCAAGTTATGTCCCTATTGAATCACAAGTTGAGACGTATTTTTCTACGCTGCTGCGAAATCTACGAATTCGAATGTTTCGTCGGCGGTCAGACCGTGTATCACAATGCATACAAGATTCGCGTACATGTAGTTCCAAATGATACCAACAACTAAGCAAGTGCGCGCTCTACTGTCATATACAGTAACACGTGTACAGTTCCCCACCATGTGGCCATTGCTCCGGGAGGCGTGGCTTCGTGCTCCTGTCTGGCTATCTGCCCGAACAGAGCAAAAACTGCTCTTGGGAGCGAGTTGCTCAGGCCTGCTCCGAGAGGTCGGTGTAAACTATCAACACTGCGGCGTTTGTTCATTTCCACATCAACGAATGAAAAGTGTTATTAGCAGTAGTATTAAAGTTCGAAGTAACTGGACGGAAAGATCTTTGATATTTTTAAGTGTGGAAACTGCAATATAATTGTAATCATGGATGAACCATCGACATCCAACACGAAGCGCCATTTTAAATCTGCATGGGAAGAAATGTATTTCTTCACTGAACGTAGAGGAACACCAAAGTGCCTTATCTGCCGTAAAGTATTCAATTCTTTGAAAAAGTACAATCTCCAACGACATTATAACAGGTATCATGCAAAAGATTACGCAGGATATTCACGCGAGGAGCGATTTGCAGAGTTGGAAAGGCTAAAGTGTAAGCTGCTGGATATAGAGACAGTCTTACTTGAGGAGGTAAGAATTACAACGAACGCATTAGATTACTTACCTCTGGTTAAAAAGTATTTAAAGAATAAACGAAACAAAGTAAATGTGCAGACTAACCATCCTTTACAACAATACGTAAATATTTTTACTAATAGTAAAACAAAACAAAAATTCAAAGAGTTATCTACATTAAGATATTAACGTAAAAACGTTTCTATTTAATTAAAAACATAACTAAATGATATGTATACTGCATATGGTACTTTATTATGTTTATACGCCTTTCTATAATATACGCCTTTGGACTGTATATTTAGTTAATAGAAAATCATATTTATTATTTTGCTAGTATTGTTTTTTAATCCCAACCAATCCCCATTCTAGTTATTTGATATATTACAATAAGTACAATTCTTATAATGATCACGTTAACTTATTTAATTAAATACTTTTTGCCAGGGATGAAAATAGTTGTTAACATTGCAATTTTTGTCTGAAAAGTTTATAAGATTATGAATATTTGTCCAACATGGGAAGCAAAGAATTATTTTTTATCAAACAACCTATTTCCTTTTGTTGTCGATTCGGAACTCGCTCGTGTCTCGCGACACGTAAACACATATAAAAGCGAAACATATCGAGAGTGAGCGAGATGAAGTATCTAGGTACATACAAAGCAAGGGTCTCGTCACCGTCGGACAGCTCCCAAATCATTTAGAACTGTACCGAATAATACGTGAGCGTGTTAATTTTTAGTACAGCATAAAGATTTACTTACTCTTCACTATATTTTTTATAACATAGATTTCATTAATTAATTGGCGACGTTATAAAATTCGGTTAAGAGTTAACTTTCTTTTCCACATATTGAGGAATTAGCGTCCTATAGCCTATATCCGTCCTAAAGCATTGGAACAACATTCTTCTTACCTCCGATGTGATATTTATTATCAGAAAAGAAAAATCATACTATTCAAATTTTGTCGTGTTCGGTCTTGCTTTTACTGGTAAAATTTCGTCTAACAATTATTGTAAGCTTCATAAACTACATTTCAAATAATGCAGTACAGTAATTTTTCGAAAAAAAAAAACAAAAGTATCGATTATATCTAAGCTCGATATAAGACTCGATTGTAAAAGTTTCGTATATTCAGAAAAGATATTATTGTTTATTCTTACGGAAGTAAACATGTAATAGTAATAATAATATATTTAAACTACACAAGGAGACTTTAATGTCCAATAAGTCTGTGATCTTTAAATAAGCACAAAAATTCGATTTGACTATTCTATTGACCATTTGTTTATGAAAAATTTCGTAATCAATTTTCGTAAGTGTTGATATGTTCAACTCACGATTTTTAACTCTGTCATGTAGTTTTTGTTTTACGGTGATTGCAACTACAAGATGAACGAACTTGTGAATGAAACTTTAAGAATCGGCATCGATCGATGTTGCGGTAGCTTCAACAGCCTAGTTCGACTTGAACACGCGGCGCCTTTGTACAGTCTTGGTTTGACCAGATGTTGCGACGGCTTTGAATTTTAGGACAGGCATTGTATGGGCATCGTCCATCACCTCAGTTAAGATTCCAATATTTTTAAGATCTTCATACGTAATGTTGCCGTGATCAAGTTCACACTGTTAAACTATTTTATTGGTACTTTCTAGCGTGTATCGGATGGCAAATCAATTAAAATTTCCTTTATCGCGGAAAAACTATTTTTACTGAAATACGTGCTCAGGCAGCTAAACGGGCGTAAGAAAACAGATCTAGTTATTAGTGATCTAGTTATGAGTGTTCATTGTCGCGGTTGATTTCACCATTTCAGGAAAGCTTTTTCTTTTGTCTTTCGAAAAGATCGAAAATATTTCGAGTGGCTATTTTTTTACGTGATTGTGAAGCACCTGTAGAAATTACGGAGAAAGTTCCTGACCACTCATGTGTTCACATCGCTCGCTGTGGCCGGCTTTGCTCATTCCACTTTCCATACTCATAATTGGTAATAATTTATTCTAAAAGAGTGTCGTTTATAGTGTTTATGATTGTTCATTCCGCACGAGGAGTTAGATTTTTTCGTTCATTTTTCCTTTTTATTTGTATCGTGATTGCTTAAATCGCTTTAAAAATGTAGTATAAGTATCTTGAAAAATTAAACTCTCATTCTTGCACATAAATTTCACTCCACAACATTTTCTAATATAAAATTTTATGTTTCACTTAACTTTATACATACAGTCACGAATGAAAGTATTGTCATAGCTATTAGTAAGACTTTAGTACCTCCTTCCTCTCCTTTCGACACGTGACACACGTCATTCCATTTGCTTCAACATGCTGAAGACGAAATGTAATTGTCATTTTTGACGGAAATGAGTAGTTTTCGAAATATTCGCGAAAAACTATTGCTACTACTACATGAACCCTGCGTGTACCTATGTACTTACCTACGCGTCCTTGACGGCACACCGCGGTGACGTCGGCCAGCAAGCAACCTATATAAAGGGCGAACATGTTAAAAATGTATCTTCTGTATAAAAAATGGAGACTTCGGTATTTCTGAGATCATTAATATTGCTGAAGTGGAATTGAAGTTGGTATGGGTGAGGTCTGGGCCAGTTTTTTGGAGCGAGCGAAGCGAGCGAGAAATATTTGAGGTTCTCACGTCCGAAAATATTCAAAACTTTCGGAAATCCTGAGCACTTTATTTTTTATACAGAAGATACCCCTTTAACAAGTTTGCCCGTTATATAGGTTGCTTGCTGGCCGCCATGCTGAGGAGTAGCTTTTCTATGCTGCATACACATCGTGGTGTGCCATCACGGATCCGTGAATAAGTAGATATACGCAGGATTCGTGTAGTAGTAGCAGCAGTTTTTCATTTTTAAAACAGACAAGTACATTTCGTGTTCAGTATGACGTATGTCATGTGTCGAAAGGAGGGGAGGCGAGGTTGTGAAGGCTTACCAAAATTTATTGTTTACAAGACTCAATGGTACGAAAAATTAAAAAATATTTTTTGATTTTGATGACATTTAAATATGTTATAAAACTCAACATTCTGAACAACTTTTTCTTGTACATCTAATCGCCGCTCAGGTCTAATTTCTGAGATATGCGCAAAAAACTGCAGCTACTCAACATTTAATTTTGCCTGTACGTTCACGTCCGTGATGTGCGTATGCGACAGCATGGTGCGGCCGCTCGTCAACTGTTTCTACAGATGTATCACGACATTTGTCAAACGATCTATATACAGTGTTCACTTAATACATGTCAAAATACGGGTCTAACCATGCACATATCAGGCAGGAGACACTATTTCTTGATCTACATCTACGTTTTCTACAAGGTAGAAAAGTACAGCGGAGCTCGAATGGTCTCGGTCGCCGAGAACTGTAACATGATATGTACGCGTCGAGTATATCGGAGTGAACCACTACTAATCTAATAATACAAATTCTTTATTCTTCTTTATTTTTCATTATTATTTTTCATGGGACTTTCACCAATATATTCGAGTCATTTTTCTCATGAAAATAATATAATTCCCATGATATTTACTTGTGTAATGAACGATGATAGTTACCCAGTAAGCAAAATGCTTTGAATCTGCCACCAAAATTTGACTCGGAATTGCCATTCAACTGTTTCCGCATTACCATCGGTATTCTAGTGCAAAATCTGCCATGCCAAATTCGAGCCAAAATTTGGCTTCGATCAGCCTTTGTTATAGAGGGCAGGTCCGTCGCAATAAAAACGGACGTAACCTTGTTCTGAAAGTAAATATCGGGAAAAATCGGAATAAATGATGAGAGAGAAAGTTGAATTAAATTTACAAATGTATTTATTTTAATCTGAATCTATTTTTATTTTACAGATATTTGTATTATATTATCTATTTTTTTTATGTGTATAATCTTAAGAAAGAATACGGATAGACAATAAAATAAAAAAAAAGAACAATACAAGTTACATGAAGGAAATAAAAATGATATAAAATTCAATTATCATAACAAAGCTGTTATAAAATAAAAAATAAATATTCAAATCTTAAAATAAGTGAAACAAAACCCTAGAATGGAAAATAAGGTGTAAGGATGCTTAAGAAGAGTTTAATTAATTTACTGTTCTCATTATACAATCGATATATTTCGAAAAAAAATTTTTTTAATTCTAGAATAATGTATATACTAACTTTGCCATTTCGACTTATGATATGAAATGTCCTCAATTATAACTGGGCAGCACAGTACACACAGGATCTTGAAGTAAATACCAGAGAGGTTAAATACGAAGCGATTCATGCTAACGCACATCCTAAACGCGCGAAATCCGCCGAACAATTGAACGCTTTCATAAGAATCATAAAAAGTAGAATCGCGCGGACACCGTGTGGATTTTGTTTCCTGCTGTCCATCGGCGGCTGTCGCGCGGGCCGCTAGTCTGTCTTCCTTTCTCTCTTGCACGCACATTCTTCGCATTTTTTTCTCTCTCTCTCTCTCTCTCTCGCACAATCCTCGCGCTCTTCTCTCTCCCTCTCTCTCTCTTTCTCTCGTACGTACGCTCTTCGTGCTTCGCCTTCCACAACACGGCGCTTTGTCTTTCACGGCACATTGTGGTGTTCACGCGTCACGTTATTTTCATTACGCATCGAAACTTAAATAAGATACCTTGTCGCACCCTACACAGGAAGCTTTACTTCAATTTTTCCCGATATTTACTGTTAGAACAAGGTTACGTCCGTTCTTAGTGCGACGGACCTGCCCTCTATAACGAAGCCAAAGTTTGACTCCAAATACCGCATGATTCCGCATTGAATTTTACATGGAGACTTCGTATGGATTTTGACATTCATCTGTTTCCGCATTTGAGTAGGAATTTGGCGACAAATTTTGGTGCGAAAATCATGCCAAATGAGCACCAAATTCAGCTTCGAGCAGGGTTTGGTACCAAATACATAAGTCTTTTGCTCGCAATGTGTGCAGCACACATTCTACTAGATTTGGTCGAGTGGACATTTGGCTAACTGGGTGCCTACAGGGGACCACCGACAAAAAAAAACATATTGTCAATACAGTGAATCCGGGTTATACGTCGCAAAGCTTTTGAATTAGCCGACATCGAAATATACCCACTATCGTGGGATTTACCCCGTGAGGGGCCAAGAAACTCGAAAGTCGTCGCCGCCGACAAGTATGAATAATGACACGGGTCGGGTATATCGGTATGAGACAAGGCGACCACTATTAATCCAATAAGAAAACTTCTTTATTTTTCATTATTTTTTATGGGATTTTCACCAACATATTCGTGACATTTTTCTGATGATAATTACTTGTGTAATGTACGATTAAAGTTTGGTGCGCAAAGAAGGACAGCGTATGGGAAAGAAAGAGACGCGTAGAGTCGAAGCGTTCAGGAAAGATCGAAGATTGGCATGAGCTCAAGCTTTTAAATAAAAACTTAAACTTTTTTATTATTAATTATTTTTTTACGCGACTTCTAATATATTCACTAATATATTTGTTTAATTTTTCTGATCAAAATGATACCAAACAAGATACAATTCTGACCATATTTGCACTAATTTTCCGTTAACATAATTGTAATGGAAAGTAACGTTCATCGTTCATTACACAAGTAAATACAATAGGGACTATATCATATTTGATGTCATGTTAATCAGAAAAATTCCACAAAGATATTAATGAAAGTCTCGTAAAAAAATAATTAGTAATAAAGAAGTTTGAGTTTCGATTTAAAGACCTGAGCTTACGTCAGTCTTTCATCTTTTCCGAACGCTTAGACTCTCCGCGTCTCTTTCTTTCCCATACACTGTCCTTCTTTGCGTCTCAAACTTTGATCACTCATTACACAAGTAATAATCATCGGAATCATATCGCATTTGGTTTATTTATAATCAGAAAAATGCTACGAATATGTTGGTGAAAGTCCCATAGTAGGGTCTCGTCGGGAGCATTGACGACGCTGTGACTTTGACGTATAATTCAAAGGAGACAGGTATTACGACGAATTTACCAACCGCGGCGAGCTGAAAGTGACGGTAGACTATCGATGTCCTTTTCCTCGTTCGGAACTTCATCAAAGAATAGTGCCCCGAGCTCAACAAGATCGGAGCTGCTGACATATAAAGCGGATTCACTGTATTACCTCATAGGTAATGTGGAAACCTATTGATACGGGTATCGCCTTAATGCGCTACGCGCAGTTTATATGGTACAGGCCTGTGGTGGCTCGAGAACTTGACGTAATTATGATATTTAATAGTTTTTAAATTACTAAACTTTATTCATATATCAATTGTGTTTTACAGTAAAATAGGTTAATATTCATTAAAAAAACTAATAATATGTTTAATTATTGTTTGCATTGTAGGAAGAAAAGTCACTTGTGAATGAACCAGAAGTTCGAGCGAGCTATAACATTGCACTAGAGATTGCAAAAGCTGGACGCCCATTTTCTGATGGAGAATTTATTAAGAGGTGTCTACTGGCAACCACTGAACAATTATGGCCGGATGCTGTCCAAACAGTTCAGGAAGTTAATGTTTCCAGTCAAAGAATCCGCAGCTGTATTCGCGAGATGGCCAAAAACGTAACACAACAGTTGACTGCCATTTCTAAGAAATTTGTTACGTTTTCCTTAGCCCTTGATCAAACGACAAACGTGTTAGGTACTTCGCAGTTAGTCGTTTTTATTCGTGGAGTGGACGAAACCTTAACGGTTACAGAAGAACTGCTGGACATTTTTCCTCCAGGAGAATCAACAAGAGGCGAAGATATTGTTTCTTGCGTGGAGGAGGCAATCGAACAAAACAATTTAGATTGGTGCAAGCTTGTTGCAGTTACCACAGATGGCACACCTGCTATGGTAGACAGTCACTCTGGGTTTGTTGGTTGCCTCCAATCGAAATTACGAAATTTAGCAGTTCCTCAAGATGTAGTTGCCATACATTCTATCATCCATCAGGAAACTTTATGCATCAAGTGTATCCAATTCGATCATGTCATGTCTGTTGTTGTACAAGCAATAAACTTTATACGGGTACACGGATTTAAATGCTGGCAATTTAGATCATTTTTAGAGGTCCTAGAGCTTGAGTACGGTCAGCTGCCATATCATATCGATGTTGGGTCAATCGGTCGTGCAAATATATTGGAAAAGTTTTACGATCTCCGTACAGATATTCATTTTTTAATGAATGTAGCAGGTTACATAGTACCAGAATTGCAAGACGGCGATTGGATTGCTGACTTGTCTTTTACGTGCGACATTCTCCAACATCTCAGTATCTTGAATGAATCGTTACAAGAACAAGGAAAAACAATTATAAATTTATATGATTCGATAGAATCATTTAAATTGAAATTAAAGTTTTGGATAGACCAGTTGGAGCGTAGAAACACGTATCATTTTACGAAATTGTCATCGGTTAGTTCAGAGATTAAATTTGACAAATATATCAATGTCTTGAAAAATCTTGGTGAAGAATTCTCGTTGAGATTCAATGAAATTACAAAAATAGAGAACGATTTTAATTTAGTAACCATGCCATTTTCTATCGATATAGAAGTAGTACCATCTTATTTACAATTAGAAATTATTGATCTTAGATGCGATACGAACTTAAGACACGAGTTTATGAATAAAGTAGATATATTAAGTTTTTACAAAAATTTTCCAAAGTCTAGGTTTCCTGGTTTACATATGTGCGCAGCACGTTTGATCGCTATGTTTGGGTCCACGTATATCTGTGAGAAATTTTTTTCTATATCAAAAAAAGCAGAAAGCGCTTATAAATACGTAATATCGGATCACGACTTAAAGGATGTGAAAAATACTGTTATTTTAGGTACAGTTGAATCCATAGTGCCAAATATAGTAGAGGCGATTGAAAGAAAGATGCCCGCACAACATAGCATATGTGTTATAACTGATAATTAAATTATTGTAATTATGATAATTTATGTCAATTTATGTCAATTTTCTTTACGACTAGACTTATTGTCTTTTTTTTAAAAAAGTACAAAATAAACTGAAAACTTCATAACTTTTATTAATATTTTTACCATATTATGTTTTGCACATTTGTATTCATAATAGGTATAAATGCATAAAGTTTCTACTGACGAATTAAGACGTTTTTCAAAAATGTTTTTATTTTAATGGAAGTAACTACGCGTCCGGCGGGCAAAAAATTAAATTTTCCTTTTCTTTTTATCAAAAATATCTCCGAAAACAACATACAGACTGATTCAATCATTGCGGTATCTACAAATTTAACCAGCAGTCTTCATCTTTTTCATTGAAATATCTTGCAGCAAGTTTGAACCAAATGAGTATGGAGGATGACAGGGTAACCGGGGTACAAACTGGGGTTAGGGTATAAGATGTAACCCGCCAAGGATATAATGATAAACAACTTCTCCGAACATAACTTGTAAATAAATGAAGCTTTCATTACTCTGCTTTGTTGTTAAAGAAACTGATTGACCACATTATGATGTATCATCGAAGTGACTTGTCATCTTGTATGTAGGTCCTCCCTATACGTTAGGATGTGTTAACGAGTTGTTAATTAAATAAGTTTCAAATAAAAGAACACTTTTGAGACGAAGATCCTTGTTCAAGAAGACTACGTTTAAAATGTAAGAACTGCTATGTATTAACCCAGTTATTAAAATTCCCACTCGACCAAATCGAATGGAATATGTGCTGCACAGATTGCGAGCAAAAGAGTTATGTATTTGGTACCAAACCCTGCTCGAAGAAGAATTTGGCCCTCATTTGGTATGATTTTGGCACCAGAATTTGCCGAAAAATTCCTATTCACATGCGGAAACAGATGGATGTCAAAAATAGATTAAGATTAAAATAAATACATTTGTAAATTTAATTCAATTTTCCCTCTCATCATTTATTCCGATTTTTCCCGATATTTACTTTCAGAACAAGGTTACGTCCGTTCTTATTGCGACGGACCTGCCCTCTATAATAAAGGCTGATCGAAGCCAAAGTTCGGCTCGAATTTGGCATGGCAGACTTTGCACTGGAATACTGATGGTAATGCGGATCAGATGGATGGCAATTCCGAGTCAAATTTTGGTGGCAGATTCAAAGCATTTTGCTTACTGGGAATAAACTATGAGACTTTTTGTTTTAGCATTATAGCATAATTGAAACATTAAATTCGTTTCGAATCAATTTTAAGGATAACAGGTATCTGAAAATTGTACGCTTCTCATCGTCACTATGACACCGGCACCGTCTCCTGATTCGGACTGCATTAGAATCAGTATTTGAGTGTAAAATTTCCAGCCAAAATTCCATGCCAAATTGGGTCCAAACCTTGGCTTCGTTATGGAGGGCACGTCGGCCGTAATAAGAGCGGACCTAACCTTGTTCTAAAAGTAAATCTTGCCTGTAGGAGGGAAAATGAAATTAAATGATTGAAAATACATGAAACTTAAAATTATAATATTTAAAAGTTTAATTCAATTCTATTTTTCCTCCTATAGTAAGGTTTACTCCAAAGACAAGGTTTGGACCCAATTTGGCATGGAATTTTGCCTGAAAACTTTGCACTCAAATTCCGATCCATCTGTTTCCGCATTTGGCTAGGAATTTGTCAACATGTTTTAGTGTCAAATTCATACAAAATAGGGACTAAATTCTGCTCCAAGCAGGGTTTAGTACCAAATGATCAAGTCTTTTGCCCGTAAAGTGTGATACAAACATTGGGCAAAATTTGCTCGAAACAGATTTAGCTAACAGATTTAGCTACTGGGTACATGCAGTAAGTAAAAAGAAAGAATATGATGTACGACTTAGTACATTGTAATGTAAAATTATTCGATATTAAATTTGTCAGTGCACCAGTGAAGAAGATTATGGCGACAGACCTTATTTTTCGTTTATATTTTTATCAATAAATATAGCACATATTGTATATAATGCAGTTGATGTTTTATTACATAAAACCACTGCAAATATGACAAATAAGTTATTTAGAAGATTGAGAAGGACACAAAACAACGATTTTATTTTTAACTTTATAAGCGCCTGTAGTAATTCGACGTTTTGATGATGTCAATTCAAATGATCGTGACATTGAATCTAACGCATCTCATGATCCAACAATCGTTGTTTTACTTATTATTGGATTCAAAATCGTAATGAATGTGGCACATTTATTAACAAAATGAAGTTGTTTTCGAAATTCCTGAAAGCCATTGTTTCATAAAAAAATTATTTATAGCATGTTATAGCACCTTTCGATACCGTAAAATTTTTTTCCATGCAAAATGATTTAAAGTTATTACCATATCGTATATACATATGTGTATACTATGTGTGAAAGATATTGTTTGCTAATCAAAGTCTGTGTTCCTATTCCTCGCGAAATAGTAAAGAGTATCATAAAGTGAAATGAACGAAATGATAGAAATGAACGAAAACTGAGGTGTACAATTAAAATGTGACTGCGCGTGTATGTGGTGTGGTAGACAGAATAATAATTCTGTATACAAACAGAATAATTGCAGTGTGAAACCACATATGTCGGAATACTCGTAGTGTGCGTTTGAGCGTACGAGCATGTACATATGTGTGACATTTGAAAATAAATCTCTGAACTGAAAACGGGCATTCACTCTTTTTAGCCGTAGATCCCGGAAAGGTTGGTATTAATTTGCTCGTATAGGTTTCAACGTGCAAGTAGATTTAATAATAATATTGATTTATTCAGCCTTACAGCCAAGAATATTGATATTGGACTCGGTTCACAATATCCTATACTTACAACAAAATAACTAGCTTATCCACGCATTCTCTCTCTCTCTCTCTCTCTCTCTCTCTCTCTCTCTCTCTCTCTCTCACTCTCCCTTTCTCTCTTTCTCTCTCTGACTCTCCCATTCCTACTCTGACTACTCTACCTATATTCTGCCTATTCCTAATCTTATCCCGATTATTGCACCATTTCCTACTCTGTTACCTTTGGTTCACGCTGCATTACATTACATTTAAATGTCTGCCCTCTTATCTCTCTTCTTTGTCAACTTTTCAAGCCATGCTTCGACATTTCTCAGAAGCACAATAACATCGATATTTCTAAGATAATTCTAAGATATGTTGTTAACAAATAATAATTAATAATTAAGAATAAGTAATACAATCGACCGCCCTCTTCAGCTACATCTGTATAGCTGTCTAGGTGTCCTTTTGGCTTCCAAGCATATAATCGGCTCTTGTGAACATTAGGCACTTTATTCTGCAAAACTTCGAGTAGCAATTACACAAACTATATTCTAAAAAAAATAAACGAAGATTAATACAATTTATAACATAACACTGAAATAAATATATCAGAAGGGCAAGCAAACCTTGCAAAAACAACAACGGTAACAAATAATAGCAATAAAAATACTTACTTGTCAAAATAACATGTAAATAACGACGTACAATAACGATGTGGAATAACGCTGTCCAAAGTCCCCAGTTCACAACGCTCGAAGAATCACAACACTAAAGGATAGTTCAGACAGCGGAAACAGCGCTTGAACGAATATGAAGACGTTAATTTAAGAAGCAGTTTCCGCCGCGTCTGAACTAGACCTAACGAAATCGCTCGAAAGTTGAACGAAACACGGCCCTGAACGGTTCTAGGGTAAGTGACGAGAAGTCTTCCCTCACTCTGTGACCAGGTCCCAAGGGGGCCGGCTGGCATTTGACCTTGACTGTTATGCCAATTCTCGAACGGTCAGTAGGGAAAACTGATTGTGGAATGGTTAAAATTTTTTTGTGGAACTACCTCGCGTATACGACATATCGGTAAAAAAGAATATATGAAATGCCGACTGAGGATGGTAAGAAGATTGAGTAGTAGCGGAAGAGAGAAACGAAAATTGAGAGAGAAAGCTAGCGACTAAACATGGTTGCCACATATAATCCTTCGCCTCACTGTTGCCATGTCACCAAATCCGTAAATGTACAAGCGTTTCGTGAAACTGATTTCTGCCTCGTGAGCCCGATTCAGCCAAACCAATACATGCTAACACATGCTTTGCCACAGGCGCATAGATATACGCAGACTCGTTGTCACATTACCTCTACAGTTTTTCGCTAATATCTCTGAAATGAAACTCGCATGGCGGTCACGTGTATGCAAAAGCTAAGGAAATCATTTGATTTATATTAAATTGAATCAGTTTAATCTTAACATTATAATCATTTTATACATATTACCAGAACTTCTTAAAAATGAGCCGAAATTTACTTCCTGTCTGAAAGAAAATTTTCTTTAATATAATTATATTCAAATCTCATTGCAGCTCTTTTTATGCCACGAAGCGCATAAATGTAATATATGTGTATTATTATATATATCTATATTTATATATGTCCCATATTACGTTATATCTCGTGTTATATATATGTGTGTGTGTGTGTATATATCGTCCGTGTCATGCCGTATCTTTGTAGACTACAAAAATTGGTGTAGCATGACGGTAGTGTGCCAAGATTTCACCCGGACGACCAGGGTTCAAATTCTGCCCACTAACGCATTTTTTAAAATTTGATTATGTTTTATCATGATGTAATTATATTTTCAATCGATTAAATTTCACGCATAAAATTGCATTCTGAATTATAAATATCATGTATATATTTACTAACAACAGGATTACTCACTATTATTATATATTATTATTTATATAATAAATATATATTAAATCTTATAAACATCCTTTTCCGGATTTCGAACAAGTTACTATTACGTTTGTGTGATGTGACATAAGTTCATACACCTTCTCTTGAACAAGTGCGGTCTTTTCTCCATTATATGATATTATCCTTCCGAAAGTTGATACTGACATCCTGTCTAATCCATAATTAGAATTGCGAGGTGATATATTTTACTACTTTCCGATATTTTTCGGCGGTCTGCTATATTTTATCAAAATGAAATCGGTACTAAAAATTGCGTTGGTCGTCAGGATTTGAACAATGATCGTCCGGCTGAAACGCTTAACTTTTCACGCTGCAGTCGCGCCAAACCGACTCTTCTTGTACCATAGAAAAAATACGGCATTATATAGGACATATATATTACCTCTGCAGGGAAGGTTGGCCGGATGACTGGACGGAGGGGGTAGTTATTCCAATCCCAAAAAAAAGAGAGAGTAGGAAGGTGGGAGAATATCGAGCGGTTACCCTGACACAGACGGCGTACAAAGTATATGCAGCGGTTTTGGCGGAGAGTTGAGGAAAGAAGTGGAGGGGAAGGGGACGGGTTTTAGAAAAGGACTGAGGTGTGTGGACAACGTGTACGTGCTTAATTATTTGGTAAATAGACAGGTGAGGAGGAAGCAAAGAAGGCTGGTGGTCATGTTTGTAGACTTGAAAGCAGCTTTTGACTCACAAGGGAACATATTCAAGTGCGACAATCCGATTTTGATGAAACTTATGGGAGCTTATAGTTCTTTGAAATTAGTAGCTAAAGAAGGTGGCGCAGTTAGCAGCGTGACGCGGTGCTAATTACCGCGGTGGAGTAAGGGTACCGACTTTTAAAGCCAATTCGCCTATGAATTTCTGCAGTCGTTGGACCTTCGGTTAAAATATACCTGCAGCCTGCAGAAATTCATAGGCGAATTGGCTTTAAAAGTCGGTACCCTTACTCCACCGCGGTAATTAGCACCGCGTCACGCTGCTAACTGCGCCACCTTCTTTAGCTACTAATAAAACAATAAACGACACATAACCCAGTGGTATTGTTTAAAATACTATACACGCTTATACTAAATGTTTATATTTCGATGAAACAAGCCAGAATTCCTTCCTACGCACGCCAGGTGCAAGACTATCTTCCATTATGCTTAATTATTGTTTAATGGCAAAAACAAAGAAAATCCTAAAACATGTATCCCCTATTTTGGATCAAAGATCACACACCCAAGTTTACATTAAAATGAACTACCAATAAATAAAAGAAACTGCAAAAAAATCAAATTTTTAATATATTGTTTAAACAAAAATCTGTTGTTAAAATTTTCTTGCGCGAGTACATTTCCCATTGAAAAACACACAATTAAAAAAAATTTTAATTTTTTCGACCTCTGGTTTCCGAGATATCTCAAAAAATATGGTTTTGACCCCCAACTTTGAGGGCTGTTTTCACCCCTTCAAAGTGGATGTCTGCCGATAAAAAAACACGTGTCAAATATTTTTCAAAGAACTATAAGCTCCCATAAGTTTCATCAAAATCGGATTGTCGCACTTGAATATGTTCCCTTGTGAGTCAAAAGCTGCTTTCAAGTCTACAAACATGACCACCAGCCTTCTTTGCTTCCTCCTCACCTGTCTATTTACCAAATAATTAAGCACGTACACGTTGTCCACACACCACAGTCCTTTTCTAAAACCCGTCTGGCTGTCCAGCAGTATCCCCTTCCCCTCCACTTCTTTCCTCAACCTCTCCGCCAAAACCGCTGCGTATACTTTGTACGCCGTCTGTGTCAGGGTAACCGCTCGATATTCTCCCACCTTCCTACTCTCTCTTTTCTTTGGGATTGGAATAGGTGGGTATGGAAAATATGCAGGAGAGGTACTTAAAGTGGATGTTAGGGGTAGAAAGGTGAGGATGAGGAACTTAAGGTACAATAGATGGTATGGAATGGTAAAGGGGGAGGGGTTGCCGGGTTATCTGAAGAAAGGGTGGGGGGAGAGTAGATGGCAGAGGGTGGCGAGGTTTGGGTTAGGAAATGGTATGAGGGAGGGGAGATATTGGATGAATGAAGAGGAGAGAGAGTGTAGAATGTGTGGATGGGCGAGTGAGTCATGGGAACATGTGTGGGAAGAGTGTCTGAGGATGGATGAAGAAAGGGGATGGCTAGAGAGTATGTGGGAGGTGTTGGATGATGAGGGGGGAGGGGAGAAGTGGATGAGGGGGTGGAGGAATGGAGGGAGGGGACAAAGGAAGGTCAGGGATGAATGGGGAGCGATCGGAAGAGGGGGTCCGCTGCGTAGGGAAGGGGGGGGGATAGGAGTGCGAGTGTGTGTGAACGGATGGATGAGGGAGAGATGTGTGAAGTTTGTTGTTATCTTTGTTATAGGTTAAGTAAGTTAAGTTAGGATAGGATGGGGACGGCTTCGTCTCTCTCTCTCTCTAGTGCGAGATTGGTCTTGTTTTTGCGATTTTTGTTTTGTTTTGTTTTTCCGGTTTGATGCGTGTAGGTTAAGATAGGTTAAGAGCGGAGTGAAATTGGAAGGAGGAGGCGATTGTGCGGTTTTTGAAAATTGTAACCCTTAGGGGATCACTGATATTACCTCTGCAGTTTTTCGCTCATATTTCTGCGATATTGCCGCGAGTCGCGAGGCGTTCGAAGCAAGCTTGACGTTACGAGATGCGTAGCGACACGTGCAAGGGTCAGAAACCTTTTCAAATTGCCGCTTCAATGTTACAACGAGCAGTTTAGAAGTGGTCAATTGTCTTTCCCAAAGGTTCAATCTACGTCTGTATAGAGCCCCAATTTCGAATTTCAACCTCACCGTGGAGTAATTTACAATATTCGGCAGCATACATATCATACATACGTTAACCTGTACTATCGATCTGCATTATCGACTGTATTCTATCGCATCGTACACTATCTGCCGCGGGGGACCGTGGCGCTACTAAACGGAACCGCAAAATTGTGATATTTTTCTATACATTTTACGTCTTAAATAGGCAACTAATCAATTAAAAATGCATACCACCGTGTTTGTACATGTCTTTGCTACGTCTGTATAGAGCCTTTTTTCGATACTGTATCGGAAAAGGTCGCCGACAAACGATATGTGGAAGAGAGGAAGGGCCGGAATCGCACAGCGCTGTGCGTCGAAGTCGAATGAGAGAGAGTTCTGGTGAACACGTGCATGGTTGAATGAAAGTGGACTGTATTTTGCGAAGTTTTAATGTGAAAATTGTGTGAACACTGTACTTGAACTTTATAATGAATATATACAGAATAACGCGTTGATTGCGACCGAACGAGACGATTAGAAAGAGCGCAATACCAAGAGCGACCGAATCGCACGACGGTTGAACAGCGAAGAAGGAACCCGATTTCGGAGAAAGACCGAGTCTGTTCCTAGAAATCGCGCATTGGTCCTTGTGGATCACGCGATGATCCGCGATCGATAATTGGGTCGCGGTTGAAGGATCCCGAAGGGAAAGACGGGGGTAACGCGGGTCGCGCAACGGCTTTTCGAGAGCCCGCGTTCGGCGGCCGACGTCACGGCGGGGCGAGAGGAGCGCGTGACGAGGACCCCACCTCGAACGTTCGCGCTATCGCGAACAGATACGAACACTAAATCTCTCGAAATTAAGAGAAACTCTCAGCGGCAGCCATCTTGTGACGTCATACTTGCTTCAGAATTCGAATTTTCTGCCGAATATTGTAAATTACTCCACGATAAGGTAGAAATTCTCAATTTGGGGTCTATACAGACGTACATTGGACTTTTAGGAAACACAATTGACCACTTCTAAACTGCTCATTGCAATATTGAAGCTGCAGTTTGAATAGATTTTGACCCGTGCATACGTATATGGATTTCAAACCATGACAGTCAAGGCCAAATGCCTGCCGGCCCCCTTATTAAGACCGTCTGAGCGCGCGTGGCCGAAGCTACGATAGCGCCATTGTTTACGTTGTCGGCCACGCGTGCTCGGATCGCCTCTCTGACAGGCATCAAGCGACCGAATAATGCAAAATGTTGCTCGACAACTCAAAAGTAGAACCTGCCTGGTACCGAGTGCTCTAGGTTTATCCGGTATCTAACGCTTTTGATCACTGATAAGCCCCATCTTTGCATTATCGAGCCATAAATCCCCGCCTCCTGAACCCTTGCAACCTTATACGATCTAGCGTTGTGTGCGGCACACCAAGGCACACGCACACGGCACGCACACTGGACCTTATGTATAGGCCATAAAGAAGATACCTAACCAGAGAGGATAGGAGAGTGCTCACTCCCGGGGCTTCAGCGTTCCCACTTTCATGACATCGCCGCTTTAGCATAGCACAGAACCGAGTCGTCTTTCCTGGAACAGAACCAGGCCGTCTTTTAGCATGGCACAGAACCGGGCCATCTTTAGCATAAAACCGAACGCACCTTATTTTTTTAACCGAGATTAGAACGTGCAGCTTAATTCTTTTACATGAAATAAAACAATTGTTACAAAATCTCTAATTAATATAAATTAAGTATAATATTGTGAGATGGATGGATGGATGGATGTGTGTGTGTGTGGACGGATAAAGGGCGAGCGGCGGGGACGCGAGAGGCACCGAATGTTTAAAGGTAGCGAGCCTTGCTCCGCAACCTTCGCGGCGCGAGTTACCTGAGCGAGCGGATAAACTGTGCAAAGGTTGCGATGTTTGACGATCGCTCGAACAACGCTAGGACGAACCTGCGTAGGAAAAGCGGCCGTTGCCCCAGACATTAAACAAAGAAGACGAATCGCGCCTACGGAAAGCGACCGTTGCCCCGGAAAGTTAACAAAGAAGACGAACGCTATAAAACAGGGCAGCGCGAACAGAGTATCGATAGAGATCGAGAGAGAAAGTCGTGTAGTCGGGTTTGTCGAAATTATCGTAGTCGAGTCGGTAAAAAGTCGTGTGTGAAAATAAAATAAACATTTAGTAGTGTCAACGAGTTGTGAAACACATTGTATATTGCCAATAAATATCTGCGTGCCTAGCTAGCCGGCTTTATTCCTACAACATTAATTGTAATGATACGTATTTTATTTTCTTCCCATTTTGTAATTGTAAACTCTAGTTGTAAAAAATGGAAACCCCGGAAAAATTCGAACAAATACAGATTTCATGTCGAAGTTTAAAAGCGATCATCCTGAATATTAATTTAATAATGAGCTACTGTTATTATTAATTAAAACAATTTTTCTTTCATGAATGAATATTTTTTGCACCTCAGTACCATAAGATTTTTACTAGATGACTTTAAAAACATATTAGAACTATTTTTAAATAATTTTACTCGAAAACATTCTAGTTTACTCCTTATTTCACCGTTCTACTAATTTTTTATGGGCTACATTGTAACTCTGTTTAACACTCTTTTACAACTCAATACCATTGTACCACCCATATTTAAAGAAGAAAAATTTTTTGCGACAATCATTGGAAAAACAAAAGTGTTTCCTTCATTTCAGTCCTTTAGTGCATTGGTGACGTAGCGCCCAGTACAGCTACCTGTGTTCTGTTTCACAACTGAAGTTTTATGGTAACAATTCCTGTTGAGTCGCAAGCCAAACCTGCAAAGACCTGCCTCCAAAACTAAGGAAGGCTAAACATGCAGTGTGCACTAAACTCTTCAAAATTGGCGGATTCCAGTCGCTTGTGTTATAAACCTAATTCGATATTTCGTCGAAATATTACATATTTCTGTAAGAGTTCCTGAACACATTATCATTCATGTGAAACTGCTTTGTACGGCATTACATGCGCCACATAATTTTTATTTTCTAATTTTGTCAAAGTATAACAGAATATACATATTATATTTATACATATTATACATATTATACATATTATACATATTATATTTTGTGTCATGACGTGTATACTCGTCAAAACAGCTATAATTCAAACAGCTGTTAGTTTTTGCGACCCAACTTAGGTACAAAATTTTCTAAGAGGTCGCAACAGCTGACTGGTTAAAATAGTAAAAAGACTGTAAAAAAAAACTTTAAAAGAATATTTAGATAACAGGTGGTCTGTACTTACAAAAGACACTGGTGGCCGATCGAGATGAAACTTGTTGAGTATGTAAAACTCAACACTCTGCGAATATTCGCCTCTTATTATGCGGGAGCCACAACTTGAATTTGTTATTGGGAGATATAGCAAAATGATCAACCCAAGCAATACATTTTTTTGGTGTTATACAAAAGATTTACACGATATTTGCAGCATCGACATCGCGTTAGGATGTTCTAAAAAAAAACACGTTCAAAACGTGTTCAAAATGGGAATGGGAATGCCGTTTTGATAGTGTAAAGGCTATTCGATTTCAATTTCGCCAATTTCGAAACGCCTTGATCAAATTTGGCAACAACGCATCTGACAGTAAATTGAAAATTGAGATTTTGTTTATAGTGAGCAAAATAAATGAATTTCAACTTATTACCAGTCTTATCACTTGGTACGAAATATTATCAAAAACTAACATCGTCAGCAAAGTATTGCACAATCAAAAGATGGTCATCGATTTGGCCACGAAGCATCTGAAAGGTCTTAACGTATTCTTCGCAGAATGCAGAAATGAAGAAATAAAGTTGCAAAGGAAATGGACATAACACCAGATTTCAAATCATCATACCTTCTCGGTAATTTTTCTATGCGTTCATTACAAAAAGACTTCTCCAATTTGAATTTTACATATTCCATAAAACATTACATGTGTGAAACATAAAAAAAAATATGTTAGAAACTAGGTGTTTCTGGTCCCAAGATTCTGAGGTAAGTGCCGTGGGGTTCATCACAGTCCTCTTACCAACAGGCATAGCATTCCCCAAAGAGAACAAAGGACAAAGAGTTCCTTGTCTTTGGCAATACGATGTCGGGTCGTTTGTCTTTTCTAAACCTTCTTGACAACTGTGAGACCCAAATCGGTCATCAGCTATCGCGTCGCCTGCTGCCAGGACTGTTTAGCTTCACCGACCATAGACATTATAAAACCCTGCCATAAATCTGTCAAGGAATAAACATCCCTTCGGCCATTGCCACCAAAACCTCTCGTTAAAAATGCGTTGACGCTAATAAATACATATAAAATCCATATTTAGAAAGTAAAAAATAGTTCGGAAGTGTCTATTAAAACAATTACGTTTTAATAAAAAAGATCAATGAGAATTAATTAAAAATTATTGTTTAAAAAATTAAAAAAATATTTATTGTTGTATAGTAAAAAATGACTATTTTTAAAATTAACACTAAATTCTGCGATCCAAGTTTGTACATAGAGTAGTTTGCTAAGACGGCAAAATTTTCCGGGTTTTCTCCGGGCGTGTACGCGCTGCCGAAGACGGGCGGGAAGGTTGACCCGAACCCCAGTACATGGTCGTGACCAGTTGTTTTAGTGGCTCTAAAATAATTTAGTTTGTTTTCATTTGGAGCCTTTCTTGTTCTACGACGGAACAATGAGCGAACAGAGAGTTAATCGTGTTCGATAATTGAGAGAAGATATTTCCTCAGTTACATATCCAAGTAATTAAAATATTCACTTGCTCTGCTGTTTTATATATGTAAAGTGTAAAGGGTTCCATATTTATATTCTATAATCTGCTCTATAATTATATTTATTTTTTCCTTAAATTAGATAACGTTTCTTATTTTATTATATTCATTTTATTGTTTATTATCTGTATTATATTTATTAGTTTATTTAAATAAGTAGATAATACTTTGTGGCGACCATGGTGCGTGGGACCGTGGAATTTTCGGACGCGGGAATTCCAACCTTCTCAAGTGCGTACCATGGGAGGTCGGGTTGAGGGCCTGGTCATTTAAGTGACGATTGCCAGAACTTCGGCTTGACCGTTACAGTACCCTCAAGAGTGAAGTCCCCGGATGCAACGTTTTGGGGGAGGAAACTTTCTCCATACCCTTATGGGGGTGGAGAACCTCTCCTTATTTTAACGGTTTTTTAGGAGAATATATAACGCGCCTCAGGAGCCGAACGAAGAGGAAAAAGCCTTAGACTCTTGCGGAGATCGTATCGCTCCAGAGAGTTAGTCTGAGTATCGCGAACGGTTTTGTACACGAGTTTTAGTTATAGTATTTTGTTCGCGTTTCCTCATGGACTTTGGTTTTCTCGTTTTGTTGTTGAGTTGTTATTAATTGTTGTTATTAATAAACTTTATTTCGTTACCCGTTAAACTACCGTACACATAAACATTTCTTTAACCCCTCACCTCGCCTAAAACTTATTATTTTGTTCTTCGAATGACAGTAAAAAAGGATTGCTATCAAGGTTTCTTGGAATAAATAATTCCTGAAATTAAAAAAATAAAGTTTAAGTAACTTTAGTCCGCTCTTTCTAGAATTTAAGAACCGTTCCCATACAGTTAAAATGGATTACATTAAGCTTCCTTGGTTAACCCAATTTAACCTCTTGGTTGTGGTTAAGCGACGATTCGAATTCCTGTTAACGAATAACCGAATTTACGGTACGAGCGACAGAAATCCAGTGTGTTTTAGGAGTTTGGCGCACACGGTGAATTGGCGCAACTTACATGTGAATCGATAATATCATTAAAATACCCTTGCGGAGTTACATACACATAGAAGGTATATAAACATGGTGAAACATCATAATTTTTTGGAGGATGATGTTATTATAAACTGCTATATGACTTGCTTAATATCGTGTTATGTAATTTACTGAACTATCATTAATCTTACGTAAATTGTGCAACGCCTACTGACTCCGTGAATTCATTTTCTCACGTAAGCCTTGCAGGATACTGCACAAAGATCACTTGTTCAAGGATCTTTCTCCGAAACTTGTATCGCCTTTCTCCTGAATGTCTGCCTGCGATGTGTCAATTGTCATTGAGTGGAGTACGGCTGGTCTATCTTCCTGTTTCGAGACCCGTATCCAAGCTCGTAACGAATTCTTAGGGCCAAGTATGCCAATAAATAACTAAAAAATGACAGTATTCCCATTCATTCGTAACACAGACTCAGACATGATGTCTGAGCATGGGCAATCATGATGTCTAAACAATTCTAGAAAAATATAATATTAAATTCCCTACATTTCAATTTAAATAAGCTAAGTTAACTTTTAAAGTAGATTAAATTACACTCAAAGTAAATACTTTTGTCTACACGTATAACTCCACAAATTATATAAAAATTTTAACAGCTTACAGCTGGCAAAGATTATTCGAAGAAAATTATTCGAAGCGTTTGAATAGCAATACAGATCAAATTATATCGTGATTAGTGTCATTTTAATCAGGAAAACTCCACAAATAGGTTGATGGAAGTGCTATAAAAGAATAATGAAAAATAAAGAAGTTTTGTAATTTGATTGGCAGTAGTTTCACACCGATATACTTGTTCCCGCCTCGGTTCCCGCTATTTTTTATTAGATAAATTCTCATCTAATAAAATTATTCATTCGACACTCGTCCAATAAAGATGCTTTTTTTAATTCGAACCTTCAAATAACGAATAAAGATAAGGTATCTTTTATTCCAATTTTTATTTAAATAATTTTTTATCCCCAAATAATGCCCAATAAAAAATATCATAAAGAAATATGTAATATCACCCTTTCGACGAAGTATCGTAACACGAGCGACTGCAATCCGCCTCTTTTGAGGAGTTTGGTACACACTGCATGTCTAGCCTTCCTTTAATTAGTTTGGAGGCAGGTCTCTAGAAGTAGTGGATGCATTCGCTTGTATGGTCTGACTTGCGACTCAATAGCAATTGTTAGCGTATCATAAAACTCCAGATGTGACACAGAACACAGGTAGCTTTGCTGGCCGATACGTCACCAACGCGCTAAAGGACTGAAATGAAGGAAACACTTTTGTTTCTTCAATGATCGTCGCAAAAAATTGTTCTTCCTCGAATATGGATGGAGCCATGGTATTGACTTGTAAAAGAGTGTTAAACAGAGCTGCAATGCAGCCCATAAAAAATTAGTAGTACGGTGAAATAAGGAGTAAACTAGAATGTTTTCGAGTAAAATTATTTAAAAATAGTTCTAATGTGTTTTTAAAGACATCTAGTAAAAATCTTATGGTATTGAGGCAGAAAAAATATTTATTCAATTTTTTAAATTAGTGATAACAATAGCTAAATATATGAAAAATTTAACATAGTGTTGATGACAATAGCTCATTATTAAATTAATATTCAGGTTGGTCGCTTTTAAACTTCGGTATGAGATTTGTATTTGTTCGAATTTTTCCGGCTTTTCCATTTTTTACAACTAGAGTTTGCAACTACAAACTTGGAAAAAAATGAAATACGTATCAATGCAATTAATATTATTCTTAATTTATATTAATTAGAGATTTTGTACACAAGATTTACATGTTAGTTACATATTTCATATAAAACAATTAAGCTGTACGTTCTAATCATGGTTTAAAAATAATTTGCGTTCGGTTTTATGCTAAAAGACGGCCCGGTTCTGTTCCAGGAAAGATGACACGGTTCTGTGTCATGCTAAAAACGGCGATGTCACGAAAGTGGGAACGTCGAAACCCTGTGCGTGAGCACTCTCTTATCCTCTGTCGTATTAGCATATAAGATCAAGCAATTGTTCTCAGTCCTCAGTCTTGACCTGGGGCCACTATCCAACGTAAGCATACTGTATTATTGTGAATAAAGTAATAGTTAGTTGGACTACGTAATTTGTAATATTCGGCAGAAATCTCGCTTTCTGAAGCAAGGATGACGTCACAAGATGGCTGCCGCAGAGAGATTCTCTTAATTTCGAGAGATTTAGTGTTCGTATCGAAAAAAAGGCTCTGGACAGACGTAGTAAAGACATGTACAAATACGGTGGTATGCATTTTTAATTGATTACTTACTTATTTAAGGCCTAAAATGTCTAGAAAAAAAGGCACCATTTCGCGGTTCCGCTTAGTAGCGCCACGGTCTCCCCGCGGCAAACATTGTACCTTGCGATAGAATACGGTCGATAATGCAGATCGATAGTACAGGTTTACATATGTACGATATGTATGCTGCCGAATATTGCAAATTACTCGACGATAAGGTATAAATTCGCAATTTGGGCTCTCTGAACAGACGTAGATTGAACTTTTAGGAAACACAAGTGACCACTTTTAAACTGCTCATTACAATATTGAAGCGTCAATTTGTCAAGATTTTGATACCTGCACGTTTCGCAAGAGGCTGCGGCCTTCGGGTCACCGATTCTGTTGAAACTTTGCAGATCTCGTTGTCTTATTCACGAACATACACCATTGTAGGGGCAGATACTCAATAATTTTCGAGATATTGAGGATTTTCATTCTTTCCTATGTAATGCCTTTTTTTCTTAGGTACAACAAGATTCCGTCGCGTCACAACAATTCTTCTAGTTTAAGAAAAATACGGCATTAGATAGATGATATATATATATATATATTATTACATTTATGCGCTTCGTGGCATAAAAAAAGATTTCATTTAAATGATATTTGAATATAATTTTCTTTCTGGCAGGAAGTGAATTCCGGCTCATTTTCTTTTTAATTGTTATAATGTTAAGAATAAATTGATTGAATATATAAATCAAATGATTTCCTTAGCTTTTGCATACAACTGACCGCCGTTCGAGTTTCATTTCAGAGATATTAGCGAAAAACTGCAGACGTAATGTGACAACGAGTACTGCATATATCTACGCGTCCGTGGCAATGTATGTGTTAACATGTGTGAGTTGGCTGAATCGGCAGGAATCAGTTTCACGAAACGCTTGTACATTGACGTATTTGATGACATGGCAACAGCGAGGCGAAGGATTATATGTGGCAACCATGTCTAGTCGCTAGCTATCTCTCTCAATTTTCGTTTCTCCCTTCCGCTACTACTCAATCTTCTTAACATCCTCAGTCGGCATTTCATAAATTCTTTTTTACCGATATGTCTTAGACGCGACGTAGTTCCACAAAAAAAATTTTAACCATTCCACAATCAGTTTTCCCTACTGACCGTTCGAGAACCGTTCGAGAATTGGCGAGACAGTCAAAGTCAAATGTCTGCCGGCCCCCCGTGATTTATTACGTGACAACAGCGCCACCATTTATTCGACGGCGAATCCCTCCAGATACTCGCTACTGAAATGTATCTTTGATTTTCGACGTATGATTTTCCGCGGTAACTTTGAGATTTATTTGGAGCTCGGTGTAGCCAGATGATTTATTCGATTGTTTTATTTGTGGCGAGCATTTCGAAGAGATGCAAATCACATTGATCTTCATTCATTATTTTTATTTGACTTCAAGTAACCGACATCTTGATTCGACACGCCAAATCGTAATACGTAAGTACAGTGTCTTCCATTAATATTCGGAGACTCTTAGAAGGACGAGAACTTTTGTAATATTGCATCATCCGACTTGAATTTTTATGAACAATTAGAACAATTAGTTTACTACATGATGTGAAACAAATTTTGAAAATATTGCATTCAGTCGCAATTGCAGAGAAAATACTAGAAGTTGTATTTTACAACTTTCTTGTGTGATGTTTGGATATTAGGGGAGGACAAATAACAAATAATTTGGCATAATTAATCCACAGTAATCCACGAATTCCGAATTCATAAAGTAGGGGGTGAGTTTGTTTAAAATAGTTTACGTCAACGAATGTTCGCGTCAACAGGAACACTAGAAGAGTTGAATGAAGAATTGCATAAATTAATCATTATTATTTAAACGATTGTTTAGACAAATAAATTTCAATCATTTAGACAAATGTTTAGACCGATACATTCTTATTACTTAAACGATTGTTTAAAGAAATAAATTTTTATTATTTAAACCCGTTTAAACCAATAAATTTTTATTTCTTGAGTGATTGTTTAAACAAATAAATTTTTATTATTTAAACAATTTTCGTCACGTTTTGCAATGAGTAAAAGTCTTTATAATATATGGAAATGTCAATGGGTTTCACCATCGGTATTCTGCTGGATATTAAGTTATTAAGACAATTTTATAAGGAACTCTTTACATTACAGACTGCATACAATGCATTTTTCTGTCTACAGTTTTGAATTATCGACTCTACAGAAAATGCTCTGGTACGGTAGTGGACATACGTGACGTTGCAGCACAACGTGTGTCTGAAATCCACAAATAAAATCCGTTGATGAACTTCGAAGGAAACGTTTAAATACTGGCACCGTTTAACTTATCTGATTTGTGGTATGTTTAGACTTGTTTTCTTGCTTGTAGAACAGCAAAATATGTCCCTAGTAGCACAAAATATTATATACACACTCATATGATATTAAAATCAGATGCAATCTATTTTTAATATTCAAATATACATACAATATTTATTCTACATTAAGTAACAAATATATTTTTTTTCAAATATGCAGGAAATATCTATTTCATGTTACGAAAAAAATATTTTTTTCTCAATATAAAATGAATCTTTATTCCATATTAGAAATGGAATATTTTTTCTTAATATACAGATAATATTTATTTCATATTATGAAAAAATTTTTGTTCTCAATAGAAGAAGTTTTTCTTTATGATTAGAAGTACTAATCAGTACAACAGGCCCCCTTTTATTAATGGAAAACACAGTATGACTTCTTTATATGAAAATTTTTAGAACACTCCCTTCTGGCATCCTTTAATTAAGATTCTGATAGGAAATAGCCCGGATAACCTTCATTAAACCCTTTTAACGAAAATCTAACTGAGACTTGGTTTTCATTAGAAGTGACAAAAAATGTGAATGTGACCCTACATGACATTAAATCTTAAACAGAGCACCCGTTTCATTTTCAAGGTATATAAACCTGTTCATTTTCATCCTCTTTGGTCAGTAGCGGTCAGTAGTCGATCAGTAATTGTGCAGTTACCTGTAGAGTCACGTCGCGTTACCTGAATAAGAGTAAATTCTAGTGAGATCGGGTTAAAGTTTCTTTCGAATCAAATCATAACCTTATAGATTCCATTAGTTCGGTATAGATTCTATTTGGCATTCAATAATTGCTCCCTGACCCCGGATTTCTAGTGCGTCAAAACCATGCATCATAGGTAACAATTTCTTCAATTGTATACTTCGCGACTCCCCAATTTTGTATTGGGTTCTTCCGCATCCTACAAAAGTATATGTATATATGGAACAGTTTCTAATTTTTTTTAGAACTTTTTCTTAAATTTGAAGATTTTATTGAATGTTATTTAAATATTGAATTTGCATTTTTTAAATATCTAGTTAATATCCTCTAAATATTTACTTTATATTTTTTAAATATCTTGTTTATATTCTCTGAATATTTAGCATATATTTTCTAAATATTCAATTTACATTTCTTGTACATGTATACAGTATTTGGATCCAATATTTTTCTCCAATGAAAAAGTGTGAAAAATCTAATATTTTTGTGCTACTAGGGGTGTTACTTTCTTTTGGCTGAAGGCTGTGAGTGTAACGCGTATACACATACTATGACGATCAAAAGTTTGGTTTCAAGTATCATCTTCTTTGCAATTACGACTAATAGCAATTTTTAAAACAGTTTTTCCTTATCACATAGTCTCAAAAAATGTAGTTTGGTCTGTCACGTCCGGTGGTTCGACCGCTCAAGAATAAAACGAATAAAATTTCCGATACAGTATTGTTGTGAACCATTGTTCAAACCCAATAATGCCACGCGAGGAGGGAAGAATAAATAAGATTAAGATAGGCGTTAAAAATTCTAAAAAGTTAGATAGCGCTCAAAATAATTCCAATTTATCTTCCTGCAAGACACGTAGTGAAGATTGGTTACACATTGAGAATAAACAAAAAGGGTGTCCAATTATACTAACAATAAGTTGCAAGAAAGGATGTTGACTTCATGGTAAGAGTCACGACACATTAGCTAGAAAATATCAAGAAGATTAGAAGATTAAACAATGCAAAGTGGACTGTCCATCTTATAAAAGGGAACCAACCCTTCAAGAATCAGTTAGTTCATCATAGAGTTTTGATCAGCTCATCACAGAGTTTTCTTCAGTCATTAAAGTCTTAAAGTTTCAGTAGAGCTCGATAAAGTTCCAGTGGGGTTCAATAAAGTTCTAGTAAAGTTCAGTTGTAAGTTTTATAAAGTTCTAATAAGTGGCGAATTGCAATTGGCGGAATCTGCGACCTGCGGCAATTGCAGCTAGCGGTATTTGCGACTGAATGCAGGTAGGTTCAAAACTGCGTCCTATCTCCTAAAATCATAATTCGCTTTTCCTGTGACGTAAGAGGTCCAATATTAATTTTTCCATATCTTAAGAATTGTTGATTTCACAGACATGTCGAAAAAACTATCACCTTTTTTTCAGTAAATTATAAGACTAGAACTAACAAACCGATGAGAATGAGTGTTTAGAATGAAAAATATTGTCATTTAAAAAAATGTTATTTTCACCATTTATGTTGGAATTGTTTAAAACAAATGCAATGCTTTGATAGAAGGGAACTTTTTAAAAATTTGAAAAAATGGGTATTATAGCCCCAAATAGCCTCTTTACGGACCTGTAAATCCCTTGCGCAGTTCTGGCGATGGACATTAAGAGGAAGTCTGTGATTCTCGCCGAACGTTTTATTTGAAACATACAGTGCACAGATATATAGACAGATAGGGACCAGAAGGCTCAGAAGAAGTCTTTCTCTGATACAATGTTGCACGTAGAAAAGGACAGCGAAGCTCGAGAGTCACCACCACCGAGGAGTGTAACATAACACGGTCGGGTATATTGGTGTGAGACCAGAGGACTACTACTAATCCAATTACAAAAGTTCTTTACTTTTCGTTATTTTTTTATGAGACTTTCACCAACATATTCGTGGCATTTTTCTGATTAAAATGAAACCAAATTTGATATAATTCCGATGATTTCTACTTGTGCAATGAACGATGAAAGTTACTTTCCCTTACAATTATATTAACGGGAATTAGTGTAAATATGACCCGAATGATATCGTATTTGTTATCACTTTAATCAGAACAATTCCACAAATATGTTAGTAAAAGTCTCGTAAAAAAATAATTAATAATAGAAAAATTTAAGTTTTGACTTATAGGCCTGAGCTCACGCTAGTCTCATCTCTTCCGAACGCTTCGACTCTCCGTGTCTCTTTCTCTCCCATTCGTTGTTCCTCCTCGCGTCTGAACCTTTAATCGTTCATTACACAAGTAAATATTGTAAGGTTGGTAGCGGCGTGTGGTGGGGGACGACCACGCCGTTGGCAACAGAGACCGATCGTCGCTTGTCTAAAACGAAAGAGCGACGATCGCGGGGACCGATCGTCGCTTGTCTAGAACGCCAGAGCGACGACGGCGGAGACGCGATGGGCACTTATTGTCGGACGCTCGAAGGGAATAGACGTGTTTTAATTATTTTACGCCCTGGGCTCTTATTCCTTTATTCCAAGCAAAGCGTTTGCATCTTATTCCTTTATTCCAAGCAAAGCCCTTACAATATCATCGGTATTATATCAAATTGCTATCATTTTCATTAGAAAATTTCGTTGTCCTTTTCTACGTTTGGCACTGCATCAAAGAATAGTAGGATCTCGTTGCCTGCATTTGCCCGCTGTGACTTTGACCAATAAAGTATAAGACGAAACTATTTACAGTCCTCGGCGACCGTTACTCGACAGCAAGTATTGCTATTCTTTTCTACGTTCGGCGCGGATCAAAGAACTTAAGGTCCAGCTTTGCTAGGTGGCCTTGATCCGCTCCAGTGTGCGTACCGTGTGCATGTGCCTTGGTGTGCCGCACACAACGCTAGATCGTACAAGGTTGCAAAGGTTCGGGAGGCGGGGATTTATGGCTCGATAATGCAAAGATGGAGCTTATCAGTGGTCAAAAGCGCTAGATAAAGGATATATCTAGAGCGCTCGCTACCAGTTAGGTCCTACTTTTGCGTTGTCGAGCAACATTTTGCATTATTCTACCTTTATTCTACCATTATTATACCTGGTAGCGAGCGCTCTAGATTTATCCTTTATCTAGCGCTTTTGACCACTGATAAGCTCCATTTTTGCATTATCGAGCCATAAATCCCCGCTTCCCGAACCCTTGCAACCTTGTACGATCTAGCGTTGTGTGCGACACACCAAGGCACACGCACACGGCACACACACTGGGGCGGATCAAGGGCACCTGGCAAAGTTGGACCTTAAGCGACGTCAAGACCTGTGCTGCAGACATAAAATGCAAATTCACTGTACATAATAGCGAGCTATCTTCAAATTTCTGGTTAATAAGGGCAAAGACAAAGTAGTTTCCTGATTGCCTCACTGTACCATCTGAATTCTGCGATGTTACACAGTAATATTCATATGATGTTACAAAATATTAGAAATTACCTTGTTCGTGACAAATGATCGTTCATCCGCGGATCTTTGAAATCGTGGATCCGTCTGTAAAAGTCCAAGGTGACGTTGCTGTTGTCTTGAGAATGCAGTTCGATATAAACGAGCCAATTTCAATTCAATTTTAGGCAACACAGCTTCACCAGCACGGAGAACAGTTAGCAACCAGTATCTAAAAGTTCAAGATAAAATAAGGTACAGGATATGCTGTAATTAAAAAGAAAACCGAAAAGATTGTACATTTTTTTAACGAGCAGATATAATTGAATACGTGTCACTTCTCAACTGATTGTGGTTTTTGTAATCAGTTTAATCGATTGAATTTCATTTAATCTTGCATCGAACCGAAACTAGTAGCCCTTGAGAATTAACTGTGAAGGAATTGGGTTGTGGTAGGCGGATGCCATCGAATAATGTTTCAAATCAGAAAAAATTGCAATTGGTAAGAATTACAAAGAAAATACTAAAAGTTGTTGTTTACAAGTTTTTTGTGTGGACCTGTATTGAAAATTTTAAAAATACGTTGTTTACATCTGTATCAATGGTACGTATTCTAAAAATTTCATCAAAATGAAAGGAGCATGTGAGCTTATAACACAAAGCTGTTCAGCGTCTGTCCGTAGCAGCGATTTCCTTGCCCTGGACATATACACAACGGCGGTCATGAAGCCACGCCCCTGCAAGCGAGCTACGGCGTACCCTCGCTTCACTAAGTCACATTATCTTGCTCGCTAATAAGCATGTTGAGCAGCTCTGTTTGAGCATATGAAGGTTTAGCGCAGAAATCGCATTAAAAAAGCGATTACTCGGTCACTGCTCACAAAGGCTATAGCTGGGTTTTGGGGGTCAAATTCGCACTTGGCCCAATTTTAATCGAGCTTCGAACCAAAAAAGAAACCTTTCTGCCAAGTTTCACCCTGATACCCCATCTGCAACGGTAGTCATTACGGTAGCTCTTATTTACATTCGACGATAATTTTTTCAATTTTTTTATGCGCCCCCTTCTTCTCAGGATGTTCCAATTAATATAAAAAAATCCCTGCGAAGTTTGAGCTCGATCGGATAATCGAGAAACGTACCTCCCGGCCCTTAAGGGGGCCGGTATGGTTTGAAATCCATATACGTATGCAAGGGTCAAAATTCAGAGAAACTGCCGCTTTAATATTCCAATGAACCGTTTAGAAATTGTCAATTGTGTTTCCTAAAAGTCCAATCTATGTCTTTATTGAGCCCAAATTGCGAATTTCTACCTCATCGTCGAGTAATTTGTAATCTTCAGCAGAAAATTCGAATTCTGAAGAGAGATTCTCTTAATTTCGAGAGATTTAATGTTCGTATCGAAAAAAAGGCTCTGGTCAGACGTAGCAAAGACATGTACAAACACGGTGGTATGCATTTTTAATTGATTACTTACTTATTTAAGACGTAAAATGTTTAGAAAAAAGGCACAATTTTGCGGTTCCGTTTACTACCCCCCCCCCCCCCCCCCCCCCCCCCCCGCGGCAAACACTGTACGTTGCGATAGAATACGGTCGGTAATGCATATCGATAGTACAGGTTTACGTATGTACGATATGTATGCTGCCGAATTTTGTAAATTACTCCACGATGAGGTAGAAATTCGCAATTTGGGTTCAATACAGACGTAGATTGATTTAGGAAAGACAATTGACCATTTATAAACTGCTCGTTGCAATATTGAAGCGGCAATTTGAAAAAGTTTCGAACCCTTGCCCGTTTCGCTACATGGCACATGCCGTATTTTTTCTACGGTACAAGATTCGGTTTGGCGCGACTGCAATGTGCCAAGTTTTCAGCCGAACAATCAGTGTTCAAATCCTGTCAAATGGATAAAGTTCGTGGTTGTAAATGAATGTTGCAGTCGTTTCTTGCGCAACAAATTATTTATTTACACTATTTACAACTCGTTGAAATCTCATCTGTCGAACTAACATTGGATGAATCTTTGTTTCATGGAACAGTGAACTGGAGCGGTATAAACTAGCGCGATATAAACTTAGCGCGGTTTCGGTTTCAACCAAATTTCTGAGTTTATTGGTTGCCAGTTGGATTGATTCTGATTTGCTGCTCCGAGGTCAGTTCATTCGTCACCTCGTTTGGGTGGTGAGAATTCTGGGCATGGGCCCATGATGGGAGTAAAACTCTTCTGATTTGTGAATCAGACTAAGGGAGAGGATCTTCTGGAACCTCCCTCTTTGGTGGTGGAAAAAATCCCTACCCTAGGCCGATGTTCGGGAGATTCCCCAAAAAGTGCGTTTATTGGTACCTCGGAGCAGCATGTATTTTCAGCCAAGTGGTTGGGTATTGTTGGGGCCCGAGTGGCCTATGTACGCCGTGCTAGCCAAGTGGCTAGCAGCTAGTTTATTGCCCCTTGGCCGAGGTCCGGTGACGAAAACCAAGGGGCTGGGAAAACGTGCGTTTGCTGTCTCTGGTTTTCGTCCGTTTGATGAAAACCAGAAACACGGTTCTTAGGGTTGTAGCGCAACCCGAGCGTACCTCGTGTCATGCGGAAGAGGATTTACGACCCCTTGGCCTCCGCGTGTAGAGGGCCAGATGGCTCGCTGTGTCCGGATCCGGGACCCTCAAGTACCTCGCGGACGGTACAAGGAGTGAGGGTCGCACGGATTGACTTATGGCCACTTTTTCAATGCCATCAGCTCGAATCCTCAAGCGCCTCGTGTGCAGCAACTCAAGGATTAGCATTCTTCGTGATTAGTCGAAGGACGGACAAAAATCGGAAAAGGGCTCTTTGCGCAATACGTTTTGGGACGAAAGAGCATGCTTCGCGCAGCTGTGACATCCTCGATTGCCACACGGCTGGAAATGCGCGGACCGTCTGCGACGAATCAAACATCAAACAACACATTTTTTAAAAATTTTATTATGTTTTATCATTGTCTATTTGTATTATAAATTTTGATTACACTTTAATATAATGATAAGTACCGATTTCATTTTGATAAAATATAGCAGACCGCCGGAAATTATTGGAAAGTAGTAAAATATATCACCTTGCAATTCTAATTACGGATCTGCCAGGATGTCACTATCAATCAACGTTCGTAAGGACAATATCATATAAGGGAGAAAAGACCGCACGTGTTCAAGAAAAGGTAGATGGGGTAAAAGGTAGACATCACACAAACGTAATAGTAACCTGTTTGAAATCCGGAAAATCACAGGAAATTTATAAAATTTAATATATAATTATGATATAAATAATAATATATAATAATAGTAAATAATCCTGTTGTTAGCAAATAAATGGTCGGATGAATCGGGCTCATGAGGCAGGAATCAGTTTCACGAAACGCTTGTACATTTACGGGTTTGATGACATGGCAACAGTGAGGCGAAAAATGATATGTGGCAACCATGTCTAGTCGCAAGCTTTCTCTCTCAATTTTCGTTTCTCTCTTCCGCTACTCCTCAAGTCGGCATTTCATATATTTTAAATTTTAACCATTCCACAATCAGTTTCCCTACTGACCGTTCGAGGATTGACGTGACAGTCAAGGTCCAATGCTTGCGGACCCCTTTAAGTCTGTGGCTGAAGGCTGTGAATGGAAATTATATAGCGTTTACCAACCTACTGAATTTGCAAAAGTCACGTTACTATCCTCTTAAGAGGTTAAAAGGCTCATAAAATCGATTTCCTCGAATACCTTCTAAACTATTGACTGTATTTAAAAACATGCTGTACAAAACTTGTACATTTGAACAGACTGTGCTGTTTATGTCCTATAACTTTTTTTCGTAAAACATGCGGTTTTCGAAAAAATTAAGAAAAATGGTAGACCAAAATTAAACAATTTTTTTTAATTTAAAAAGTGAGGTGTATTTTCGTTATCTTTCATCAATAAACATTAAAGAAAAATGTCAATTTTTTTGAACTTGAGGAACTTACTTTTTTAAATTGCATTTTTTTTTTTATTATAAAAGTAAAAGTCTTAGAAAGAGAACTACGTTTCGAAAAGCTATCTAAAATGAAATTATTATAAAGTTATTTTTGCATTTATGAGAAAAATCCTTTATGTAGCAGGAATTTACTACACGTTCTACAGACATTTCTGGTAAAGAAATCATTCACGAAAAGTATTTGGTTCCCTTAGTATACGAGCAGGTTAAGAAAATTTATTGACAGCTTGCACGCGACACGATCGCGCCACACAACCATTGCAGCCTTTTCTCGACTTACCAGGGCCGTCGTTATGCATAGTCGACATTGGTACCATTCAAATATATCTTGGATTACTATGCTTACTTACATAGATTTTTTTGTCTTTTTGGGGGCCAATCATTACACAAAATTATAAAAATACGAAATATATTCACATTCCATTATGGAAATGCTTATTTCAAATGTCTTAACACATTGAGCGCCGGTGGCATAAGAGACATTCAAGTATAAACAAAAGTACTGCGGGATTCGAATTATATCGGTCCTCACAAAAGGCTCAAAGTTTTATTGTCAAATGACTTTTTTTGACAAAATTTTTTTGTAAGTCAATAGTTTAAGCTATTTGTAATAACCCATATGACTTTGAAACCCCTAAGTATTCAATTACAAGCGGAATAATTACATAACTATCACACTGAAAACGGATGAATTCCCAGGAGAGAGAAAAGGTTATCTACCATACGTATGTATATCTCCGTAAAAATTTTTTTTTTAAATCGGACTTTGGCACATTATGCACTTACTATTAGGCTATACAAAAATAATTTTTTTTTATAAAAATCAAAAATTTATAAAGTGGATTTTTTGCCGCCTTGACACTCCTGTGCGACGTGACGCGACAGGAATATGTATAAAAAAATTATTCAGAACGATGATCTTGACTTAATCGTGATTATTATATAAACAAAGTGATAAATACCTTGGTCCGGGATCTTCTGCAACAAGTATACCAATATTTTGATTCTCATCGTCATGCAGTCTCGGCGTAGGTTCGATGCACGTCGTACATTTTGGATCGTGGGGACTAGAATGGTTTCGAGATTTCGAGTCATCGTCATCTCTTTCCTCAGCGGGCAAGTAAATTGTTACTGTATGATGAATCGTCCGAGTTTCATAAGAAGGCTGATTTGAATCCACCCACGGTGGAGCATTTTCAGCATCGGTCCAAAAGAAATCTTGCAAATGAACTCGACGTCCTGGTAAATGCTCGATAACAATTATTTCGTCCTCTAAAAACAAAAATATTTATTTTTATAGGTCGTGAAATTTAGCCAATTTTTAAGAAGGAAAATAATATTTTACCAAAAGCTTCAACATTCGTGTCAGTTTGAAAAATTAGGAAATAATCCGAATGTATGTTATCGCATTTAATATTGAATTTTTAGTACAACAAATTTAAATAACTCAAACTTTCAATTTTTAATTCAATTCAAATTTTCAACATAGTATATGTGCGTCTATATTAATTATGGTTTAAGGTATTAAGTTTAAAATTAAAAGTAACTGAATAGCAGTTGTGGCTTCCTTTTGAAATTCTAGTCTTAAGTTCTTGTTCCCCTTATTCTTGTAAACTGCTACTTTGGAAGTTACTATAAATGATATGTTCTTTTCATATGTTCTTGCCTACTTAAAAACAATAGTAGATCTAGCGTTCGACAATAAAATACTGAAACAATGGTAGAACTAAAGTTCATTTAAAATAAATGAAATTTTCGTACAGCGCTGCGTAATCCGTCTTTCTGAGATGCCTGTTAGATAGATATGTATAATATACACCACAAAACGGAAGTTCCACTTTACTTTCACCATTCTAAAATGTCTCGTTTTAGTTTCTAAAACCATCTCCTAAAATTGTATGCATATTATATGTTTTGTGAATTTAGGCGTAAATTCGAGTTGTTACATTTCTTTAGTTATTCAAGGTACCAAAAGAATACTTCGCGACATTAAAGAATTTTCCATGTTATTCCGAGTTCAAACGCACCGAATCGCTTGCTGGCTCATATATTGGGGTTTGGTGATTCACTTGACTCGCTTAGGCTTTCCCTGGAACGTTTTAGCAACGATTAGAAATCGATTTAACTCGACTTGTTTGCTAGCCAAAAACTCCTCATCAGGTGAATCAAATAGGGCACTCAGTTTATCACTTCCGTGATCATCCCATCAATCGTCTCGCCCGGTAAGAATAAAGCCAAGCTACCGCGCCCGTGCCGGTATGCCGGCGTAGTGCAGAGTACTCTGGGATGCAGTGACGTCAAACAGGGGTAATTGGGAGCAAGACAACCTCTCTCTGCTATTATCGGGTTAAACATTGCCCAGACTATCTGAGTGCCGCGATGGAAGGGTAGGACCTCTCGCTCGCGGCCTTGGTCGGCCACATGCCCGCGAACGAAACGTCGTGGAAGGCGACGGTCTTCATCTGTGAGCTTGCAATGATGCAGAAGGAGGCCGGGAGGCGGACCCGAGCACGGCGAGGAGGATATTTGCGCGGGGACGTCCCTCGTGCCGACGGGCGCCGCCTACAAAGGGGTGTTGAGTAGGTCGGTGTGGGACACTCTTTCGCGCACGTCTGTAGCCTCAGGGAGGGGGGCGTCGGAGAGGGTGGCGTTGCGGAGCAATCTTCTTCCTTAGCTTCGAGGCTCGGAGAGGGGGGCGCGTAGGTGTGAGGTAGGGAAGGTGGGGGCGTACGGTACACGCCCCCCACGATCTTCCCTTACCGGTGCCGGCGTCTTCTTGCCGGGGCGGGGTACTAAAAAACCGGGAGCTGTGGGAGGACCGAGCTGGGGTCTTATAGAATGGGTAGTGGGGAGAGGCTCACAACCCCCCCCCCCTCCCCCAGGTAGTATGATGGCTGCAAGGTGTTCTGTTGAGTACTCGCGTGATCCAGGGACCTCCCCTTTAGCTTAGGTGGGCGTGGATTTCTAGTGGGTAGTCTTCGAGGACGTGATCGCCTTTGGTGGTCCCCTCCCCGAGGATAGGCATCAGCGGTTGATCGAGATGAAACTTCGTGAGTATGTAAAACTCAACATTCTGAACACAACTTTTTCATATACAAATAACCGCCGTTCAGCCATAGTTTCGGAGATATTTGTCAAAAACTGCAGCTACTACTACATTGCATTTTGCCTATACGTTTTTGCCTATGTATGTGTCACCATGGTACGTTCGCTCATCAACTGTTTGTACAGATATATCACGACGATCGTCAAACGATCTATATACCGTGTAAACTTTTTACAAAGTAATGATACAGAAAAGGGTACATCTGACCGATTTTGATGACCTTGAAATATATTGTCAAGGTTGTCATTATTCTGAACAACTTTTTCCTACATACAGGGTGTTCACGCTATTACTAGTCAGCGTTTGCTTGTAAATAATAAATATTAGAAAAAAAGGAAAGAGAAAAAGCAGTACTGTTTTTTATACACAATACAATGATGTATGTAATTTTTTTGTGTTTATACTATTTTGTTAGATATGATGGTGACCTTCAATTTTTTAAATGGAATGCTGTATATTTTTTTATATCACATGCAAGCGGGTGTCTAGACGAATTCATCCGGGTGCTACACGATCTTCAAGGTCGTGCAACGTCAAAAATGGAACACATATTGCTATTGAGTCATTGTTTGATTCAAATGTTTTGTCTAAAATACGACAGAACTTTCCGACCTAATTTACCTAATATATTTATAATATGTATTTATTCATTTACCGTTCCCCTCAGGGTTACAATCTCATTACATCACATCTCCTTCAACACGCAAAACTGCAGACAACAAAATACACACACAGAGAGAGAGAGAGAGAGAGAGGGAGAGAGACATTGTCACTTTTCCAATATAATAACAATAAAAATAACAATATGAAAAATAAAATAAAGTAACATAACGCTCGCCATAAATAAAATAAAATAAAATTAATTACATTATGTAAAAACACCATAAACTGGTCACAAAAAAAACTAAAACAAAGCGTACTAATCTTTTCTCTCACACACCCACACACACACACACTCCTACGCCTCCCCTTCTCTAACCAGCGGACCCCCTCTTTCGGTCGCTCACCATTCATCTCAATCCTCTATTTTCACCTTCCCCTCCTCCACCCTCCTCATCCACTTCTCCCCTCCCCCCTCATCACCCAACACTTCCGCGATGTTCTGCTGCCAACCTCCTTCCTCATTCCTCCCATACGTGCTCCCATGTCTCATTCATCCATCCACACACTCTACATTTTATCACCTCCTCATCCATCCAATATTTCCTCTCTTTCATACCATTTCTTAGCCTAATTCTACCACCTACTCTCCCTCCATCCTTTCATTGGCCGGCAAACCCTAACCCTAACCCATACCACTTATTATATCTTGATTTCCTTATCCTTTCCCACCTTTTCTCTCTCTGTGTTTACTTCTTCCTTTTTACCAGTTCTTCACTTACCAACTCTCTCCTCTCCTCCATTATTTCCCCCACCTCCTGCACTGTCCAACCTCTCTCCTCAAAGAAGTCCCGTCACTCCTTCTTTCACCCACAGTCTCCCAATACCTCCAATTTCTCCCTCAAGTTCCCGTTTACATACACCCCAATTAGCTTCCACCATCCCCCCTCTATCCTCATCTTTATAACCATCACTACCTCCCTTCCTCCCACTTCCTCCCTCACCGTCTCAATCTCCTTCCTTATTCCCATTAACATACTCCCCTTGCCCTCCCCACCTTTTCCTCTCTCCTTGCCTACTGCGCTTCCCATACATCCCCTCTTGGCAGCCTGCTCCTTACCTGTTCCCATCCTCTCTCCTCTAACTACGTCTCCATGAATATTATCAAATCCCACTCCTCCAACCCTGTCCAGATATCCTCATCCTCATTCCTCAATCCCGCCACATTCCAAAAAGCCACCTTAAAAAGCCATCCTCTCCCTCTTCTTCCTTTTCTTTTCTCTCTCCTTCACTTCCTCCCACCCCTTTTCCTTTCCTTCTCTCCTTCTCCGCTTCCCTTTCAATTTTCCACCTTGCTCTACTTCCTCCCTCTTAACTTGCTCCTATCCCTCATTACCTTCCTTTTTTGTTCCCTGTCCGTTTTCTGTTCCCATCTTCGCCAGCACCAACCCCCTCCCGTCCTTTCCCATCCCTCCTATCTTTTTTATCTCCTTAATTTCCTCGTCCTTCATACTCATCACCTTACACACCCTCTTCACCTCAGTTTCGATGCCTTCACCCTCCGTTTGTAACCCCCTTATTATCACGTTGTTTCTCCTCTCCTCCCTCTCCATCCTATCCTGTTTGATCTCCCACCTCCTTACCCTCCTATCCTCTTCTTCTTCTCCCCTTCCCATCCTATCTTCTACCCGTTCTCCCCCCTTTTCCCACTCTTCGATCTCTGCCTTCTCCACCTTTCCCTCTAGTCATTCTTTCCTCTAACCTTTCTCTCTTTTCCACTTCTTCCCTCCTTTCCTCTCCCCACTTTCCACTCTTTTTTCTCCTCCTTCATTTCCCTTATCCCTTCTTTTATTTCCTTCATCTCCGTCATCTCCTCCTTCATTTCCCTCATCCCCTGTTTTACTTCCCTCAGCTCCGTCATCAACTCCCTAATTATGTTTTCCTAACCCCTGCTTAATCCGACTCTTTCTGTTCCTCCTTCGGCGACCGCTTCGTCTTCGCACTCCTTTTAAAAATTCCCCTTTCCCCTTCTTCTTCGTTGTCCCTCATCCCCTTGATCCCTCCCCCTTTTCTCCCATACATTATCAAACCTGCTCCCACTACTTCCTTCTGCTCTCCCTAGCTTTTCCGCGATCGTCGGCCTTCCCACCTTACCCCTCTCTACCTTCCCTCCTTCTACTTCCTCTTCCCCTCTGCTACTCATTTATTCCTCTTCCTCTCACTACACTATACCACATTTCAAATTTCCCACTTCCCTCCTGACTTTATCGCCACCCTGCAGCGCCACCTACCACTCCCTCTCTCTCTCTACTCCCGCGTTCGCCTCACGAGGATCTCGTCAAACCTAACCTCCTATCACTCACTTACTTCCAGCTTTCTCACACTTCCACCCACCTTTTTCCCTTTTCCTTTTTTGCCCACCTACCCCTGCTTGTCTCGCTCCTTTCTCCCACACTCTCTCACCTCTCACACCTCTCACTCTTCACTTTCTCTAACCTCCTATCCTAACCTCTTAATCTCTCCGCTCAATACACACACGTCAATCTCTCTCGCAACCGGAAACGGAAGTCCTATGTTTATAATATATTTATAATATATTTTTATAACAGTTCTAAGTACCCAATATTTGCAATTTGTGATGCTCCGCGAATAAAAAACTTTCAAATTTCAAAGAGGAGGAATCATAGAATACGACTATGTTTTAAAAAATTTTTTTTCACTTGAACCGGTGGTAAAATTTGCAGAACAAAGATGTTTCTAATATATTTTCATTAAGAAATTACATTTGCGTATAACATGATAAATTATTTAAGACGAATTTTATATGTACAATTTACGTATGATAAAATACATATAAGTATGTGTGATGCTGTTTCACTAAGTGCCAGGAACGTTTCCTATTTCCATAATGTTGTAAAGGAGAGACATGGATAGTTCACCTATGAAGTTGTGGAGCCCCTAAAAACATTTTTTTGGCCATGCACAGCAGGGATCTGTCAAAGGCCCGACAAGCCAGAGATTATTCGCATTTATATGCGGTGTCAAAGCCTGACAAGATTGCCGGCTCCTAAACGCTAGATACAAAACCAGGGTTGTTATGTTGAGCCGGCTTGACTGATCTGTGAGGTAAATGATCCTGAAAAATTAAACTGAAAGAAAGCGAATAAAGAAGAAAAAGAATCTCTTAAGGGGGCCGGCAGGCATTTGACCATGACTGTCACGCCAATTCTCGAACGGTCCTCGAACGATCAGTAGGGAAAACTGATTGTGGAATGGTTAAAATTTTTTTTTGGAACTACGTCGCGTCTACGACATATCGGTAAAGAAGAATATATGAAATGCCGACTTGAGTAGTAGCGGAAGAGAGAAACGAAAATTGAGAGAAAAAGCTAGCGACTAGACATGGTTGCCACATATAATCCTTCGCCTCACTGTTGCCATGTCACCAAATCCATAAATGTACAAGAGTTTCGTGAAACTGATTTCTGCCTCGTGAGCACGATTCAGCCCACCAACACCTGCAGCCATGCTAACACATACATTGCCACGGGCGCGTAGCTATACGCAGGACTCGTTGTCACATTACCTCTGCAGTTTTTCGCTAATATCTCTGAAATGAAACTCGAATGGCGGTCACGTGTATGCAAAAGCTAAGGAAATCATTTGATTTATATTAAATTGAATCAGTTTATTCTTAACATTATAATACTTTTATACATATTACCAGGACTTCTTGAAAATGAGCCGAAATTTACCTCCTGTCAGAAAGAAAATTAAATTCAAATCACATTGCAGCCCTTTTTATGCCACGAAGCTCATTAATGTAATAACATATGTGTATTATTATATACATGTATATTTATATATGTCTCATATTACGATATTATAAATTATATGTATATATCGTCCGTGTCATGCCGTATCTCTTTAGACTACAAAAATTGGTGTAGCACGACGGTAGTGTGCCAAGATTTCACCCGGACGACCAGGGTTCAAATTCTGCCCACTAACGCATTTTTTAAAATTTGATTATGTTTTATCGTGATGTAATTATATTTTCAATCGATTAAATTTCACGCATAAAATTGCATTCTGAATTATAAATATCATGTATATATTTACTAACAACAGGATTACTCACTATTATTATATATTATTATTTATATAAAAAATATATATATTAAATCTTATAAACATCCTTTTCCGGATTTCGAACAAGTTACTATTACGTTTGTGTGATGTGACATAAGTTCATCCACCTTCTCTAGAACAAGTGCGGTCTTTTCTCCCTATGATGTTATCATTCCGAACGTTGAATGATACTGACATGCTGTCTAATCCGTAATTAGAATTGTGAGGTGATATATTTTATTACTTTCCGATAATTTGCGGCGGTCTGCTATATTTTATCAAAATGAAATCGGTACTAAAAATTGCGTTGGTCGTCAGTATTTGAACACTGGTCGTCCGGCTGAAAACTTAGCACGCTACATTCGCGCCAAACTGGCTCTTCTTGTACCATACAACAGGCGTTCGAAGCAAGCCTGACATTACGAGATGCGTAGCGATACGTGCAAGGGTCAGAATCTTTTTCAAATTGCCGCTTCAATGTTGCAAGGAGCAGTTTATAGATGGTCAATTGTCTTTCCCAAAGGTTCAATCTACGTCTGTATAGAGCCCAAATTTCGAATTTATACCTCGTCGTTGAGTAATGTACAATATTCGGCAGCATGCCGCGAGGCGTTCGAAGCAAGCCTGGCGTTACGAGATGCGTAGCGACATGTGCAAGGGTCAGAAACTTTTTCAAATTTCCGCTTCAATGTTGCAGTGAGCAGTTTATAAATGGTCAATTATCTTTCCCAAAGGTTCAATCTACGTCTGTATAGAGCCCAAATTTCGAATTTGTACCTCGTCGTTGAGTAATTTACAATATTCGGCAGCATACATATCTTACATACGTAAACCTGTACTATCGATCTGCATTCTATCGCAACGTACAGTGTCTGCCGCGGAGGGACCTTGGCGCTACTAAGCGGAACCGCAAAATTGTGATTTTTTTTCTATACATTTTACGTCTTAAATAAGCAAGTAATCAATTAAAAATGCATACCACCGTGTTTGTACATGTCTTTGCTACGTCTGTATAGAGCCTTTTTTTCGATACGAACACTAAATCTCTCGAAATTAAGAGAAACTCTCAGCGGCGGCCATCTTGTGACGTCATACTTGCTTCAGAATTCGAATTTTCTGCCGAATATTGTAAATTACTCCACGATGAGGTAGAAATTCGCAATTTGGGCTCTATACAGACGTCCATTGGACTATTAGGAAACACAATTGACCACATCTCAATTGCTCATTGCAATATTGAACCTGCAGTTTGTATAGATTTTGACCCGTGCATACGTATATGGATTTCAAACCATGACAGTCAAGGCCAAATGCCTGCCGGTCCCCTTAAGGAAAATGAACTATAGAAAATTGTAAAAAGAAAAGAAGCAGAAGGAGGAAGAATTTTGACTGCCAAATGGGTGCTGAGCATTAAGACAGATGGAAAATACAAAAGAAGATTGATCGCTGAAGGGTTTAAACAAAAACATGGAGAAGATTACTATGAAATATATAGCTCAGTTGTAAGTATCGCAGATTTGAGAACAATCATAGCATTGGCAAAGAAAAGAAGGCAGACAAATGATGATAGATGTTTGATGTGAAGACAGCTTTTCTATATATGGCGAACTGTGAGAGGAAATGTATCTAGAAATAACTGAAGTTTATGAAACGAATGCTGTTAAGGGGGCCGGCAGGTATTTGGCCTTGAGTGTCACGCTATGTTACGCTGTGCCTTTTTTTAGACATTTTACGTCTTAAGTAAGTAAGTAATCAATTAAAAATGCGCACCACCGTGTTTGTACATGTCTTAGCTACGTCACTCCGGAGCCTTTTTTTCGATACGAACACTAAATCTCTCGAAATTATGAGAATCTCTCTGCAATATACGTATATGTACTTGCAAGGGTCAAAATCTTGACAAATTGCCGCTTCAATATTGCAATGAGCAGTTTAAAAGTGGTCACGTGAGTTTCCTAAAAGTCGAATCTACGTCTGCCCAAAGCCCAAATTGCGAATTTCTACCTCATCCTGGAGCAATTTGTAATATTCTGCAGAAAACTCGCTTTCTGAAGCAAGTATGACGTCACAAGATGGCTATAGCATAGAGATTCTCTTAATTTCGAGAGATTTAGTGTTCGTATCGAAAAAAAGGCTCTGACCAGACGTAGCAAAGACATGTACAAACACGGTGGTATGCATTTTTAATTGATTACTTACTTATTTAAGATGTAAAATGTTTAGAAAAAAGGCACAGCGTAACATAACGTGACAGTTAATGACCTTGCACTATGCCGAAACTCTGAAAAAGCCGTGCCAAACTTGGCCACCGGAATGGTCGCGGACGGAGCCGAGCGGCGGAGCTCACGACTTCTTACGACTGAGTTACATAGTCTCGCTCGTATTAACTTCACGCGATGGAGCTCTTTGGAAATTCAAATGAACCTGGATCACAAACTTTTAAAAAATACTTTAATTATTAAATATGATTGAAACAAATTTTGTATAAATAATAATAATATGATTAAATAATAGTGGGGTAAGTATAAGTGAAAGCAAATCCACGGTAGTAATATTTTTAATGAAATCAAAATAATAATAAATAATAAATAATAAGAATAAAAATGAAAAACAAAATATAAATAAACAATTAAATATTAACAAACTATGAAGTTGAAAAATACTTACGAGTCTAAAATTAGTAATCTTGCTTGGTATGATACGTTATAAAAAATTTCGGTACATGTTTCGCATGGAAGTGTAACAACAAGTCGGACTCATGATATTCAAGTTTGAAACAAAACTTTCATCACGAGTCAGACTCGTGAAAGTAGTGCAAGGGGTTTAGTAGATTTTAAGAGCAATGTATTATGTTATGTTGTGCGTGTTGTCGTTTATTTGTATTTTGTTTATAAGATGAAAAAAATATTGAGGAGGAAAGGAAATGTAGTATTTGTGACGAAGCGGGCCGATCGTCGATTGTTGCAATACGGCGGTGGAAGACATAGAACAAACGACGTGCGGCAGTCGATACATGTACGCCCTAAGCGAGAGATCGGGTGCCAAATAAAGTTATCCTTATCGGCTACGAGCTGGCGAGCGTTTTATTTATTACAGACGTAAAATCGGGCGATCGTGCTGGAAAAGTGTTAAAATAAAGTATGTTAAAGTAAAGTTATAATAAAGTCAAATTGTATTTGTAGGTATGTGAGTGTGACCAAGTCAGGATGATTGTTTAGAATAACTGTGGATGCGACATCGTGGCGCCAACATGTTTGGGTCTAGCATGAAAGGAGAGGTGTAAGGTTATGAATGCGATTGTTTAGAATAACTGTGGATGCGACATCGTGACGCCAACGTGATTGGGTCCAGCGTGAAAGGGAGTCTGTCTGGACCAAAGTGTGAAAGAAGAGTGTTTGGGTCTCAATGACAGAAGTGGAGTGTTTAGGGGCGCTAAGCGCAGGGCGCACGTGACCAATTGACTTTTCCGAATGGATGCGAGACTGACAGAGTAAGAATGAGAGTGCGAGAGAAGAAGAATGAAAGTGGGCCTTGGATAAAGGGGACGGATACGAGGGATGCTTGGTCAGTAGAGCGAGAATCGCGAGCGAGTAAGTTGATGAGATATCGAATATTGAATTGTAGTTTGAGAATAGAGTTGTCGAAATAGAATAAAGTTTTCTAGCCAAATCGGTGTCCAATCATTTCACCCGATACGTCACACCTGAGACGTAGGAGTTCTTAAAATATTCCTACATATGCAAAACTCACATCCGGGAATATCGAGGCGTCGCACAGTGCGGACAAGTCGGCACAACATTTCTTTACATTTTTTTAGAACAACCATTTCCATCCTAATACGCATGTTTTTCAAAAGAAATGTATTTCATATCGTGATATACACCAATATTGAACTTTTCCAGTAAATTCCCCACTGTAACTGTGGCGAAGAAATGGAAAAATTCTTTACAAAAATTCAAATTTGTTTACAAATGTATACTTATTGTTAATTATTCACAGAAAATGATATTTAACAATGCAACTAATATATTTAAAAAGAAATTAACAAATTTTCCACGATATTTAACAATGCAACTAATATATTTAAAAAGAAATTAACAAATTTTCCACGATAGATCCTATAGGAAAGGTATGGACACTTCTTAAAAAGTTTATAAAATTAAGAGTCGCAAAAAGTGGCAGACAAAACTATGAAATTCTTAAACTATAATAAGTAATGTATCCGAACATGCATGAATCTCAGAATATATTTTGCCGTTTTTGTTTTATGTTAATTTCAAATTTTATATGCTATTAACAAATAAAACCACAGTTGAAAATTTGTGCAAAAAATAAATCTACTTTATTAAATGTAAAAAGAATGAATATTTCTTGGTGAGCACTTTCCATTACACAGAATCCATTGCACAAACATTTACAGTTAATGTAATATTTTTCGATTTTTGACACTTTAGAGAGTGCCTCAATGGCAAAATTTTTTTACAAAAATCTAAATTTGGTTACTAATTCATATGTACCGGCCATTGGCACGTACATTTAACAACATTTGGCGTGCAAATGGTCGAGCGAGTTTATGGAACCCGTTGCCCCACAGCTGTTTTTGAGAAAGCCGTTAGTCGTCTTAGCAGTTTTTGTTATGGCACGTATTGGCCATTAGATTTTTACCATCGGCCTCAACAGCTCGTACGGGTATCATAAACCTTGAGTTTCCGAACGGATCCGGAAGCTAGGCAGGTCGGCGACAGCCGACCGTGTCATGCAGCGCGGGTCCGTCGAAATCCCGCTGCATTTCCGAAATTACGGGGTCGCCCCCGCGTTTAGAGAGACCGCTCCAAGGTCTCAAGGAGTCCCTGAAGAAGTACTTGATTGGCTAAAGTGGCTAATTCAGCCCCAGCCAATCAGGACGATTCGGGGAATAGCTAAAAAGCCTTGTAGGCTTCGAGTTAGTTAGATAGAGCGTTAGACACGTAGACACCAGAGAGTCGCGTCGAGTTAGGGTCGGATCATATCCGAACACGACAGAATTTCCATGCACCATATCTGTCGGAACCTTCGGAACCTTCGGAGGGTCACTTGAGAGGTGCTCGAGACGCTCGCAACAAAAGCTAAGAGCCGCGCATAGCGGGGGTTTCTACCTAACACCAGAACAGTTTACTCCCCTCTACCCCCGGGTATGCCTACGAATCCGCTGAGAGCTGGGTAGTGTCCGATGTCCACGTGCCGCCGGTGGGATTCTGTCGAGATAGTCGAAATTCTGTCACGGAAGCAACGGAATTTTTTTTTACATAGAGTTAGGCCTAGAGTCCGACGGGAAAACGGTCCGGCGACGTCAGATATGAATCGACCCTTATACCGTAGCACAGCGGAGATCCTGAGTCGCGTCGAGTAACATAGCACAACGCTGTAAACTCCGGGAAAATAAACCTAGTTTCCTGGATCGAACCCGTTGGGGAGATTCAGTCAAAACCAACCCCAACCATTTGCTTATACATATATAATGATTATTAGTCACAAAAAATTAAATTTAACAATAAAATGAGTAAATTGAAAAAAAAAAGAAAACAATTTTTATGTATAAAAATAATTGTTAAATGATTTTTAAATGAATAATAATATGAATTTCCTGCTAATATGCAATTTTGCCAAAGGATATTTTCGTAAATCGTCAAATAAACATGTAGTGAGATGTGCCATCTTGTCCGCACTGTGGCGGCGCCGTCGCTTTGGCTGTTACAATGTAACAGGTTGAAAAAGCCTAATGGAGTGTACATCATAAGTCGAAATGACGATCGGAAGTTAAAATGACGGTCGGCATGAAACGAGAGTGGGGAAGACGTTAATTGCATGTCCACCCATAGTCAGTTCGACAAAAGAGTCGGTTTAGGCAGGACATACCTGGTATATGTACTAAGTTGACCGTTCTAAGTTTTTTTGTATATTAAAGGTCCTTTATTCACTATTTCTGTGCTTTATGATAAGAATTTCTATCATATCCTCAACAAAAATGAATGGGACCTCTGCTTCTAATCCAACGATTTAGAAATACTGGATTTAATGCGTTTGTTGCCATTAAAGTATAATGTGCAGGATATTCATCTTGTTGTATCCACATTGTTATACGAATATGTAGTGGCACATCCTCCAGTAACGTCGGTAAAATTTCTCTTATGAAGTACTCATATTTCGATCCAGTCAGTGGTCTATCGACAAAATATGGACCAATTGTACGAGTTACGAGTATGCCAACCCATAGGTTCAGACTCCATGGGTGCTAATGGTCGATTTAACTAAATAATGTGGATTCTCTATCGACCAACAATGTGTGTTTCTTAAATTCAATTTTACATCTCTTGTGAATGTTGCTTCGTCTGTAAACATAATTGTTAAAAAAAACCCATCGTTTTAACCAAGGGTCCATTAACAAAATTCCAAACGACGATGCTAATCACTATCAGTCACTACTAATTTTTTAATATAGATAGGTTAACACTTTTTTATAAACAATGTCCAACTCCATCGATTGATGCATTAAAAAGTATATAATTCTATTTAAAAAAGCGAAGTTGGCATTCATATGACCTTAACGCGTAAAAACTTATAACACCAAATTATGTCCCGCTCAGCGCCAATTAATTCTTATTTGAAACATTTTTTGGCAGGACGAACAGCAGCGAAGAAATCAAGATGTCAAAATCAGGTGAGAAACCCTGTATACTCTCTGCTTTAGGTTTCCATAAAGATATGCTGATTTTATATCACATTGTTTGATCTTCATTTTGTAAATCGCTGCTAATGCCAAGACCATTCTTATAGATTCTAATCGTATAACAGGAGCAAATGATTCTTCATAGTTTATTCCTAGTTTTTTGTTACATTCTACAGTAACTAATCTGGCCTTGTATTTTACCTTGCCTTCTATTGTTTGTTTCTTACTATACAGGGTGGTCCTTTTAAGTAAGGCCACCTAAATATCTCTTCAGGTTATTGTCATGCAAAAAATATTTGTTATTTAATGTGCATAGTGTCAATGGATCAAATATCTGGCAAGAATATTTTTTTTCCGAAAGTCATTTTTTCGCAGTTATCAAGGTCATCGGTGTTTTTTCATATATAACTACATTTTTTTATTGCGTCGTGTAACTGATCGAAAAATAGCTCCAGATATGTATAATAACATGACCTTGAAATGACTGATCTTCGAAAATTAAAGTTTTACCTAGAACTTATGTCGAACATCTGTGGCCACGACTTCTGAATCTAAAAATATTTTTTATCACACTACAAATATCAATCAGCAGATATGTATATGTGTGTGTGTTAACTGTTAAAACAACACTCACTTTCTCTTAAAATGGCATCCTTCTACGATGATACATTTCCTGAAACTTTAAATCCAAAATACAATGACAAGGCGCAGAATGAGTCGAACAACCGTCATGCCGTCGAACAATCGTCATGCTGATACCACATTCTTAAACGGATATCTAGTGGTACATCATGTACAAGCATTTGTAACTCATTTTGCATTAATGTTACATACTTTTCTACATTTATAGTACCGTTTACGAAATAAGGACCAATTATTTGATTATTTAAAATGTCACACTAGATGTTTACGCACGGCGGTCTTTGTTTATCCACTTAGCTAGTGTGGATTGTCAATTGAACCAATAATGCATCAGTAAATACTTCTCTTTTAAAAAATGATTCGTCATTTTCGTATTGCAGTAAACTCCACCGAGGAAAATTCATACGATTTACAAAAGCTGTTCCGTCAAGGTCCTAATGTAATGATAAGTGATAGGGATGAAATTTTTCTTCTTGAAGTATCTGTATTATGCTTGTTTCAGAAACTCCAATTTTACGCTCAAGTTGTCTTAAACTCACATGTGGATTTTCGTTAACTTTATCTACGATAGTTATTTTGCTTCTTTCGTTCCTAACAGTTCTGCTTCATAAACTTTTTCTCACAATACTACCAGTTTCACGGAAATTACTGATCACCTTTGCATAAATACAACGTGATGGATAAATACGGTCTGGAAATTTATCTTTGTACATAGTGTATGAAAATTATATGTCACGACCACCATAGCGGGATTCTACACCTCTGGATCGGTGGAGATCTGTTTAAAAAATGGACCGCAAAATTAACCTTGAACTTGAAAATCAAGATCTAACGATCGAAAATTTTTTCTCGATTGGATCGTATAGTACTCATCGCGAGGAATAAAAGTCTCACAGGAACCATGGGTCTTATGTCAACCATTCACATAACAAAACGATATTAAAGTTTAATATCCTTATATTTTACAATAAAATATAAAGTTCATAATGTGCTGTTGACGAAGCAGGGGGAAACTATGCTTTATCTCGCGAAATATGTATATCGCAATAGACTAAGAAATAACGTAACACCGCTGCGTGCAGCAAAAGTGCCAGGTCGACGGAATCAAGTATTAATATTACGTCATCTTTCTACACATGTTTTTACCATACTTACTTAATTTCTTTGGTGTCTATTCCTTCGTCGAATCCATAAAATAGTACTGTTTTCTCGAATTGATCGCAACAGTCGTGCTTGTGTCCCAATCTCGATGTGGCCGCCATTTTGGTCAGGCAGTTTCTTAATCTCATTTCTAGGTTTCTTTTTAATTTTTGACCGATGTTCGGTACTGTTCGTAGGTGTTCAAAAGCTTATTGAATTTTATATTTTAACTGCAGCACAGTTTGAAGTTCCTGACCTGATCGATAAACGATTTCTTTTACTGCTCCACAGAGAAAGAAGCCCAGTGGTGTCAAATCTGGACAACGAGGAGGCCACAAATGTGGAGCAGGTCTGCGTCCTATCAATCGTGTTCCAAACATTTGATCCAAAAATTGGCGAATCGGTCGACCATAATGAGGAGGAGCACCATCACGCATGAAATAGACGAAATTTGACGTAGATCATTCAAGAAGCGAGTCCGTAGAAATTGCAGATATGTTGCACTTGTTAAGCCTTTGATGTAGGTAAATAAATTGGGCCAATAATTCCTGCCTATACGTTGAATGTGAAACGTCCTCGATTATATTTTTCAATCTCTGCATGGGGGTTTCTGTAAACCCAAATCCTCATATTTTGTTAATTTAAAATGCTGCTACTCGAAAAACTGCTTTCGTTTGTGAACAACACATTTTCTAAAAAGTATGGTTCCCGTTGCTACTTATGTAGCATCGAATGGCAATAACTTCGTCGAACAGCATTGTCATTTCGTCGAAGTGCTTGAGCGCGGCGAATTCTGTAAGGTCGACACTAAGAGATAGATCATTACAGAGATGTTTACGTGCGATAGTAATCCGTCTCTGCTCCTACTACCTATTTATTTTGGAAACATGCGAATATAAACACAATGTAACAGTAAAATTATTCTAGAACGTAAATGGAATTCTAACATCGTTGTTTTATATGAACGGTTGACAAAAGACCCATGGTTGCTTTGAGACTTTTATTCCTTGCGATGAGTACAATACGATCCAATCGAGAACAAATTTTCGACCGTTTGACCTTGATTTTCAAGATCTCCACCCATCCAGATGTGTAGAATCTCGCTATGGTGGTCGTAACATATAATTTTTATAGACCGTGTACATTTCAAATTCGGCATCTAAATGATTAATATCATTTATTTCATCGTAAAGACATTGAAGGGCACTTTTATTTTTTGAGTTTCCTGTCCTCACTTCTCGAACGGGAGAGTCTTCGAGCAAACATTTTACTTTTTGTTTCATGTTCAAGATTTTTATACCGTGGATCTAAAAAGGGAGATGTATGGAACCATGAAATAGTATCACCGTCATGCCATTCGGATTTGAAACATATTATAATTTCGGAAATTAATTTTTTCTTTATTGTAGCCAAAATATCATTATCGCGTATGTTTAAATGTTTTTCGACGACTTTTTTTATTATAGATCTCACCATTGAGACAAAAAATTGGCTTTTGCTACAAAAAAGTGTTGTTACTATGTGAAATGGTTTCAAAATCTGTATAAGGGATTCTATTATTGATGGAGTGTCGCGTCGCATGAACATATATACATCTGTATCGAGAGTATCGAATGCGCCTCCAGCACTCGATAAAAACAAAAGGCAAAACGTGGGCCTCTCCCGCTGAAGAACAGAAGAGGTTCTCTCTCGTTCGCTGACCATGAGACGACGAGCACGTAGCGTTTCACAGTATTCTTGTATTAAATTATTTTATATTGTTCGTATAATGTAAGCATTTTTTCCAAAGAGATTAAAGTTTATGAATATAATAAATTGGGTCCAGTTGAGTAGCACCTCAATCCCACAACAATTATTGTCCATTCGCATTCACAAACGAGACTTTTTGCCATGGTTGCAGTGATGACGGTCCGGTCTGCTAACACATTTAATAATGGGGACCTATTTCTGCATAACCTGTCAGGACGTTTTTCCAATAAGTCTTAAACACGAGTTGCAGATCTTGCAACTATAATATAAAAACCTTATATCGACGCACGTGTACCCCGTACGTGAACCTTATTTCGAAACACGCGTACACGTTTACTTCAGTACCCGTGTATCCATGTGTAAAGAAGTACACGGATTAAAATACGGATAAATATTAGTACACGCGAACACGTGAATACGCGTATCCTCAATACACGTCCAAAACTGTGATCTCTACTTTCTACTAACTATTTTTATTAACTAACGGTTTCGCACCGGGTTCGTCTTCATGTTTCTCCCAGTGACTCCCCAATTTCGCAAACGTAACTAACAAATTAAAACCATATTCCTGGTGTAATAACCCTTCGCCGGTCTTTCGCTCTGCTCGCAGCCCTAGCTCGTAACACAGGCTTTAAAACTTGCGTAGTAAAAAAAAAAACGAAAATTATATACACGATACATTCGAATAATATCGAAGATACTTTCAGCGGCGTCTGTTGTTACAACATTGTAAAAAAACATTTTTAACTATGTTTAAACTATTTTTAAATAATTTTTCGGAAAAATATTTTTGCAGTACTTTCGGTCTCTAATCATGTACGGGCTGCAAGACTGCTCTACTTAATATTTTTTTATATGGAATAAGTGCACCGACTTGACTATCACATCTTTTATATTGGGTAGTTATTGTCCTTGGATTCGTAACTATTGTGATGAGATGTGTTCTTTTGCGTAACTGGCAAATAAGATTAATTAGTTTGGTAACACAAAATGTACACCTGAAGTATCATATATGACAATTATTAAAAACAAGTATTCTTAATGATACTTCATATATGTATGTCGGAGGCTGGGCGGACTCTTCCGTCCTCGGACCCGTCGGAGATTGTCCGGCGTCGTTCTCCATCGCTTCGCTCCTCTTTCAAATTACGCGAACGTCGTACGGACTCTACGCGTACACGCGATGCTCGATCTCGTGGTGCAACGAGAGACGCGTCAACGAGCACACGAGCGTCACAGAATCCTCGCGTATGCCTCTACGTTTTTACTCGGGAAGTCTTAAAAGCGGTCTTTACTCTACTCTAGCCGAAACTATTCTGCCGCCCGTGGTCACGTTCAACAGGGTCCCAGCCTATCATTCCAGGCACCCTGTCTCGCATCTCCCTTTGCCCCGCGCGCGAAGAGGGGTAGGCGCAGGTAAGCGGGGACTGTCTTATTGCCCCTTCGCAGGGCAAATATCAGGGTACGGTAAATTGTGATTTTAACAATTAAACTAAATCCTATACGCGTTACGCGTTGTTGCCAACGGGGTGCGTCGCTGCCATCACGCCCCGACATGTATATATAATTTATTATTGGTCCCCTAAGTGTTACAATTTTTAAAAACCACAATTCGCCTCCTCCTTCCAACCTCGGTCCGCTCTTAACCTACCTTAACCTAAAAACGCATCAAGCCTAAAAAAAAACAAAAACAAAAAACCGCAAAAAAAAAAAAGCTCACAAGAGAGAGAGAGAGAGAGAGAGAGAGAGAGAGAGAGAGAGAGGGAGAGAGAGAGACGATGCCGTCCCTATCCTATTCTAACTTAACTTAACTTAACCTAGGACAAAGATAAAAACTTAACAAATCTCTCCTTCACCCCTCCGTTCACACACACACTCGCACTCCTACACCTCCCCTTCCCTACGCAGCGGACCCTCTCTTCCGGTCGCTCCCCATTCATCCCTGACCTTCCTTTGTCCCCTCTCTCCACTCCTCCACCCTCCTTATACTCTTTTCTCCCCTCCCCCCTCATCATCCAACACCTCCCACATACTCTCTAGCCATCCTCTTTCTTCATCCATCCTCAGACACTCTTCCCACACATGTTCCCATGACTCACTCGCCCATCCACACATTCTACACTCTCTCTCCTCTTCATTCATCTAATATCTCCCCTCCCTTATACCATTTCCTAACCTAAACCTTGCCACCCTCTGCCATCTACTCTCCCCCCATCTTTTCTTCAAATAACCCGGCAGGCCCTTCCCCTTTACCATTCCATACCATCTATTGTACCTCGAGTTCCTTATCCTCACCCGCCTTTCCCCCCTCTGCCTTTCCTTCTCCCTTTTTACCAGCTCCCCACTTATCTCCCCTCTCCTCTCCTCCATCATTTCCTCCACCTCCTGCATTGTCCATCCTCTCTCCTCAAAAAAGTCTCGCCTTTCCTTCTCCCACCCTTCTCCTACTACCCCCCTCCTATCCCTCCCTCTCATCTCTTCCCAGCACAATCTCACTAGTACCCCTCCTCTGCCCTCGCTTAACTTTTTTTCATATCCCCATGCCCTTAACCCCGCCCTTCCCCTCAATAGCTCTCTCTGTAGTTCCTCCCCAACCATGTATCCGGATGTACACCTTTCTACCCCTAACACCCACTTTAAGTACCTCTCCTGCATCCTTTCCATACCCTCCCTTTCCTTCCACCCCCATACTTCCACTCCATAGCTCATCACTGGCCATACTAATTTATCGAACAGCCATATCCTCTTACCCCAGTCCTTTCCAAACCTCCTCTTCCCTATTCCCCACTTCACTTGTCCCATCACTGCCGCCTCCTTCCTTATCCTTTCTGCCACTTGTTCTTCCTGACCACCGTCCCTCTTTATCACATAACCGAGGTATCTGTACTGGTTGACTTCCTCCAGCACCTTACCTTTCCACCTTCCCCTCCCCTCCTGCACCTCATCATCTTCGACTTTTCAGCATTGAGCTGTAGTCTTTTCTTGTCCATATACCGCTCTAATACCCCTATCATCCCTTCCTCCTCCTCCGCCAGTATCACAATATCGTCCGCGTATGCCAGTGTGAATATTTTCCTTCCTCCCACTTTTAGCCCTCCACATCCCCCCCCCCCTTCCAGCACCTCGTCTACATCCGCCAACAACAATGTAAACAGCATAGGACTCAGTGGGCACCCCTGCCTCATCCCTCTTGCCGTCCCCTTGCCGATTTCCCCTTCCTCATCCCCTACTCTCACCTTGCCCCTCGTTTCCCTTAAAATCTCCTCGCATCTCCCTACCAATCCTTCCCTCACCCCCTTTTTTCTCATCTCCCCCACCAATACATATCTGTCCACTGAATCAAAAGCCGCTTTTAAGTCTACAAACACAACGACCAACCTTCTCTGCTTTCCCGTCTGACTCTGAAACCCGTCTGACTGTCTGGCAGTATCCCCTTCCCCTCCGCTTCTTTCCTTAGCCTCTCCGCCAAAACCGCTGCATATACCTTATATGCCGCCTGCGTCAACGTTACCCCTCTGTACTCTCCGACCTTTCTACTTTCCCTTTTCTCCATACTTCCACACCTCGTTCGGTATCCCATCCTCACCTGCCGCTTTTCCCTCTTTCAGACCCCTCACCACCCTGCTGATCTCTCCCCTTTCTATTTCCTCTTCTCCATCCTCGTCTCTCCTTTTTGACTCTCCCTTCCTCACCCTACCCTCTACTCCCCCCAATAACTCTCTAAAATGTTCATCCCACTCGTTCATCCTTATTCTCTCATCCACGCGTGACCCTTTCTTCCTTTCCTTCCTTATCAGCTGCCATACTTGCCTTTCCGTTTTTATTCCCTCTACCTCTCTTTCCCATTTTTCCCTCTCCTTTTTCTTCTTCTCCTCGCATAATTTCTTGTATGCTACCTTCTTCTCCCTTACTTCTATCCCCTCTCCTCCCCTCTTTCTCCATCTCCTCAACTCCTCCCTCACCTTCTTCTTTTCTTCTCTACACTACTCATCCCACCAACCTTTCTTCTCCCCTCCTCTCCTCTTCCCCATCCCTTCTATCACCTCCTTTATCTTCCCGTTCAATTCTTTCCAGTCCTCTTCTACTCCTTTCTCTCCCCCTCCCTTCTTCCTAAACTTCCTTGCGTCCAGCACCTCACCAACCTTCTCCTCCTTCGTCCCCCCCTCCTTGTTGTCCGTGCCCTTTCTCCCTTAAGCCATACCGTCAGCGGCATGTGGTCCGAGTCCACTCTTTCAGCAATCTCCATCCTTTCCACCCCATACCTCGTATCCTCATCTCCTATTACATAATCTATCACCGACTTCCCCCTCTTTCCTATATACGTCCATTCCCTTACCTCGTCTCCCTTTATGTTCCCATTTAAAATCCCCCACCCCCTCTCCTCTAAATACCCACACAACCTCCTTCCTTCTGCATTCATCCTCTCATCTTTGGATCTCCTACTCCCTTTCCCTTTTCCCTCTTTTTCCCCTCCTTCCCCCCCCTTCCCTCCCCGTCCTCGCATTAAAATCCCCCCTAAATTAAAAACCCTAAACCCTCACCCCTCTTTCTCTCCCTTCTATCCAGTCTCCCAACACCTCCAATTTCTCCCGCAAGTCCCCATTTACATATACCCCAATCACCTTCCACCATCTCCCCTCTATCCTCATCTTTATAGCCATCACCCCCTCCCTTCCTCCTTCTACTACCCCCCCCCCC
>CM052138.1:807874-834523 GCA_028454255.1 Halictus ligatus
ATTACATTTCCCATACATACCGTCTTGGCAGCCCACCCCTTCTCTGTTCCCAACCTCTCTCCTCTAACCACGTCTCCATCATCACAATCACATCCCACTCCTCCAACCCTTTCCAGAAGTCCTTGTCTTTCAATCCCGCCACATTCCAGAAAGTTACCTTAACCTCTCCCTCCCTCTTCTTCCTTTTCTCTCCCCCCTCTTTCCCCCTCCCACCCCTTTACCTCCCCTGCCTGTTTCCCTAATTATTTACCCAACTCTCCTCTATTTCGTCCCATTGCCTCAACTCTCTATTCACCCACATTTTCATGTACCCCACCTGTACATTCTTTCCTTCCCTCCTCTCCTTCTCCGCTTCCCTTTCAATTTTCCACCTCGCTCTCCTCTCTTCCTCCGTTAAATCGTCATCTACCCTTTCCTTTCTCCCTCTTATCTTACTCCTCTCCCTCAACATCATCCTTTTCTGCTCCTTGTCCGCCAACTTCACTAGAACCAACCCCCTCCCGTCCTTCCCCATCCTCCCTATATTTTTTATCTCCTTAATTCCCTCGTACTTCATACCCATCACCTCCCACACCCTTTTCACCTCCATTTCAGTGCCCTCACGCCCCGTTTGTACCCCCCTTATTATCACGTTATTTCTCCTCTCCTCCCTCTCTTTCCTATCCTGTTTGACCTCTATCCTCCTTATGCTCCTTCTATTCTCTTCTATATCCCCCTTTCCCATCTTATCTTCTACCCCTTCCCTCTCCCCCTTACCCACCCTTCCATCTCTGCCTTCTCCACCTTTCCCTCTATTCCTTCTATTCTTTTCTCTAGCCTTTCCATCTCTTCCCTCCGTTCCTCTTCCCACTTCTCTCTCTCCCTTCTTCTCTCTTCCCTCTCTCTCTCCAACTCCTCCTTCATCGCCCTCAACCCCTCTTTTATTTTTCTTATCTCCGCCATTTCCTCCTTCATTTCCCTCATCCCCTCCTTTATTTCCCTCTACCCCATCGTCAACTCCCTAATCATATCCCCCCAAACCTTGCTTACCCTTCCGCCTCTTTCCGCTCTTCCTTCGGCGACCTCTTTGTCTTCGCACTCTTTTTAAAAATTCCCCTTTCCCCTTCCCCCTCGTCATCCCCATCATCCCCTAGGTCCCTCCCTCTTTTCTTCCATAGGTTATCAAACCTGCTCCCACTACCTCCTCCTCTTCCCCTACCTTTCCCTCGGCCGTCGGCCCTCCCCCCTCGCCTCTATCCACCTTCCCACCTTCTGCTTCCTCTTTCCGTCTACTACTCATTTCTTCCTCTTCCTCTTACTGCACTACACTACTACTAATACTGCTCTTCAAATTTCCCTCTTTCCTCTTACCTCTATCACCACCATGCGGCGCCACCTATCACTCCCACTCTCTACTCCTGCGCTCGCCTCACGAGGTTCCCGCCAACCTAACCTCCAATACCTCATTCACTTCCACCTTTCCCACACTTCTAAACCAACGTTCTTCCCTTTTGCCTTTTCTTTCCCTGCCTACCCCTATTCCTCTCGCCCTCTTCTCCCACACTCTCTCACCTCTCACACCTCTCACTCTTTCCTTTCTCTCAACAAAATCCTCTCCACTCACAATTCACACGTCAGCCTCTCCCTCGACCGGAAAAGGAAGTCCTTAATGATACTTAATGTATAAGGATTTTGTGTTACAAAAGTAATCAATCCCAGAATGAACAGGCCACGCAACGGGAGACATGACACACTAATCCACCTACAACACTGTCCAACAAAATCAAACTTTTTTCGAGTTTTGCAATACCTGTTGGGTGATTCTTATACACTTTGTCATCCTAAAACCGAATCTGAAAGTAGAATTGCTCCATCACGCAACGTTTTCGAAAATTTTGGTTTTTGTAAACATGCCGGATTTTGATACAAAATGACGTGTTACGCAAAAACTAAACACGCGAGAAAGTGCAAATTTGAGTCAGGAGATAGAGGGAACTGTCCTCTACATATTCATATAGTCAATTATATTTATATGTACTTCGTAATAGTTGTAAATGGTTGTTAAAGTTTGAAAATGTGCCGACGCGGATACTTTTTACGCTATATTTTTGTATTTATGTGAAAAATCCTTTATCCAGCAGGAATTTACTATACAGGAATGCATTCTACAGACATTTATGGTAAAGAAACCATTCACGAAAAGTATTTGGTTCCCTTAGTATACGAGCAGATTAAGAAAATAGTCATTGACAGCGTGTGCGCGACGCGTTCGCGCCAGACGGCCATTGCAGCCTTTTCTCGACTGGCCAGGGCCGTCGCTATGCGTAGTCGACGTTCGTTCATTTTTTTTAGGATACAGTTTGTCTGATTACTACTCGAAGAGTTTCTGTAGGCCAAAGTGCCTAAAGTGCAGGAGAGGCTAAAGTCCCTGGAAGCCGCAAGGACGCCGAAGCGTCGATACAAAGGGGGCCGGCAGGCATTTGACCTTGACTGTCACGCCAATCCTCGAACGGTCCTCGAACGGTCAGTAGGGAAAACTGATTGTGGAATGGTTAAAATTTTTTGTGGAACTACGTCGCGTCTACGACATATCAATAAAAAAGAATATATGAAATGCCGACTTGAGTAGTAGCGGAAGAGAGAAACGAAAATTAAGAGAGAAAGCTAGCGACTAAACATGGTTGCCACATATAATCCTTCGCCTCACTGTTGCCATGTCACCAAATCCGTAAATGTACAAGCGTTTCGTGAAACTGATTAACACATGCTAACACGTACATTACCACGGGCGCGTAGATATACGCAGAACTCGTTGTCACATTACCTTTGCAGCTTTTCGCTAATATATCTGAAATAAAACTCGAACGGCGGTCACGTGTATGCAAAAGCTAAGGAAATCATTTAATTTATATTATATTGAATCAGTTGATTCTTAACATTATAATAATTTTATACATATTACCAGGACTTCTTTTAAAAAGAAAATGAGCCGGAATTTACTTCCTGTCAGAAAGAAAATTATATTCAAAATGAAATTAAAGCAGCTTTTTGCAGGCATGAGAAATGAAACAAAATTTATCATATTTATTTACTATAGATCTCAAATCTGAAGTCAAGAAACAAACAAATACAAATTTACAACCAAAGACCAAACGTAAAATAAACTTGAATAATATCATATATATTATTCAAGTCGTCTTAGTGACGACGATACAACGAAGACCATTCGACGCGATGTCTCGATATCGTAACATTTCGATACTCGTAACACTATATTTGACAAAGTGACGAAGTTTCTGTCAAAATCAAAAAGCTTTCGATAGAAATGAGATAAAGCTATGATTTTTTTAGAAGTTAAAATATTGCAAAATAAGGGAAAAATAGAGAAACTATCGTACAAACATGTTTTAACTTTAGAAATAAACTTGGAATATTTAAACAAAATTGTGATTTATCCAACACCCCAGGATTTTGGAAAAAATCGATTTATGCGAAAAGAAACTAATGAAATCGCAATTTTTCTGTTGAAATAATTTGATAACCTTCTGGTTATTTTGGTTAAGAGACCAAAATGTGAATTTCGCGATACATTCGAATCAAGCGTGGCGTCACGTGATTCTAAGGAGAGGCCACGACCTTCGACCTGATATATTTTATCAAAATGAAATCGGTACTTTGAAGTGAAATTGATATTATAAATATACAATCATAAAACATAATGAAATTTTAAAAAAAATTACGTTAAAAGACAAGATTTGAACACTAATCGTCCGGTTGAAAACTTGGTACGTTGCAGTCGCGCCAAACTGAATCTTGTACCGTACAAAAAACACGGCATTACATAGGAAATAATGAAACTTTAGTCGTTAATATCGCGAAAATTATTGAGTATCGGCAACTGTAATGGTGTATATTTGTGAACAGGACAACAAGATCTATAAGTATGGTAAGTTTCAACAACATCGGTGACCCGAAGGTCGTGGCTTCTTTCGAAACGTGCAAGGGTCAGAAACTTTTTCAAATTGCCGCTTCAATATTGCAATGAGCAGTTTATAAATGGTCAATTGTCTTTCCTAAAGGTTCAATCTAGGTCTGTACAGAGACCAACTTGCGAATTTATACCTCATCGTCGAGTAATTTGCAATATTCGGCAGCATACATATCGTACATATTTAAACCTGTACTATCGATCTGCATTATCGGCCGTATTGTATCGCAAGATAGAAGTGTTTGCTGCAGGGAGAACGTGGCGTTAGTAAGCGGAACCGCGCAATGGTGCCTTCTTTTTAACATTTTACGCCTTAAATAAGTAAGTAATCAATTAAAAATGCATACCGTATAAATGACTGACTGACTGATATTACCTCTGCAGTTTTTCGCTCATATTTCTGCGATATTGCCGCGAGTCGCGAGGCGTTCGAAGCAAGCCTGACGTTACGAGATGCGTAGCGACACGTGCAAGGGTCAGAAACCTTTTCAAACTGCCGCTTCAATGTTACAACGAGCAGTTTAGAAGTGGTTAATTGTCTTTCCCAAAGGTTCAATCTACGTCTGTATAGAGCCCCAATTTCGAATTTCAACCTCACCGTGGAGTAATTTACAATATTCGGCAGCATACATATCGTACATACGTTAACCTGTACTATCGATCTGCATTATCGACTGTATTCTATCGCATCGTACACTATCTGCTGCGGGGGACCGTGGCGCTACTAAACGGAACCGCAAAATTGTGATATTTTTCTATACATTTTACGTCTTAAATAGGCAACTAATCAATTAAAAATGCATATCGCCGTGTTTGTACATGTCTTTGCTACGTCTGTCCAGAGCCTTTTTTTCGATACGAACACTAAATCTCTCGAAATTAAGAGAATCTCTCTGCGGCAGCTATCTTGTGACGTCATCCTTGCTCCAGAAAGCGAGATTTCTGCCGAATATTAGTCGACGATGAGGTAGAAATTCGCAATTTGGGCTCTGGACAGACCTAGATTGGACTTTTAGGAAACACAAGTGACCACTTTTAAACTGTTCATTGCAATATTGAAGCGTCAATTTGTCAAGATTTTGACTCTTGCAAATTCATATACGTATATAGATTTCATGTATGTGTGTGGTTATACAGAGTCGACCTGCCGGACACCTTCGGGCCGACCGCAACAAACGGATTAGGAAAAGATTTTATTGTTTAATGCTTAGTTTTAATTTTAATGGTTCATTTTAATATTTAATTTTAATTTCAATTTTAATTTTAATGTTTCATTTTTATTTTATAAGAAATAGTAATAAAGAAGTGAGCTAAAAACGATAAGCGTGCTTTGAGACTTATTTCCTCCATCCGCTTTTCATGTCAATTCCACATTTGGTTTTTCTATTTATTGTTTTATTTTAAACTCGTTCCACTCGTAAGTTGTGTTTTCCCTATCACAACCTTTTCGCATGACCCATTTCATGTGTACATTTGATTTTAATTAACATTTATCAGCACGTAAAAGACGTCTTTTAGACATACGGTTGTGTAACACAAAACGTTTGGAAACCGTTCGGTAGACGTCTGAATGTCTGCCAACAGATTTGTGCTATCTGGGTAGGACCAACGATCACGTCCAACAGGCCAACGTAGGGCCAACATTACTAAAATGCGAACGGCCCACTGGGTCCGTTAACATATTATTTTAATCTTTTCCTTTACGGTTGTTTTTACATTATATCATAAATAATATGTAAACAATGTATTGCCAGGAAAAAATAAGGAAAAAATAATCATCATACACGTTAGACTTGAACCAGGATCGCCTGCGTAGTAATCTGAAACACTACCACCGAACCTATAGAGCTCTCTTCTTATTGAATGTTATGATATGAGTTACTAGCTACGTCAAAACTTTTATATCAAAATATCTAGCAATCAAAGGCGTATTCTGAAGAAACCCAAAAGGGTTTTCCCCTAGGAAAATTAAAAAATTAAAGAAATAAATAAATTCCAAGGCTGCAGCACACAATGAAACTTAGAAGGTCCACCATTGTGCGACAGCAACAAATTGAAAGTGTATATTCATAAATAAGGAAACAAAAACATCAATTTGGAATATGATAATTAACATGTTTTTGGTTGCACCGTCTGGTTCTGCCGTCTGTTAGACGACATATTTAAATGTTGGCAGATTTTCGTTGGGTCAATAACTGTAGGCCCAACGTTGTAAATTCGTTAGCAAATTGACATAATTTTTCGTCGTAGGCCCTATGTTGGCGATTTATAGGCAAAACCACTAACTATATCCGAACTAACTCCCAACCATTGGTCAATCGTTGGCCACCGTTGCGTTGGCCGGCCACAAATGCTACTAGGGTACATATATGTTACATATATGTAATAGTATCGAATCACAAAAACAGTAGATTTATTAAGAATTTCATTTTTCGATCGACGCGACGTATTATTGTATTTTGTGTTTATCTATAGTACTTCTGCGACATTGTTTTGTTATGGCAACCTGATTTCACGGTCGGTTTACAGTTCCGTTCCGGATGTATTGTACGTGCAAGTGCATGCTTCGTATACTCTGTCATCTACGATTTTATAATTAGTCTCTCGAATATCCATCCGAATGTCGTAGTATTATATTACTGAATTCAAATAGAAATTATTTAAAATCACACATGTCTATCTTAGGTGCGTTGTCGTTGTTGTTCTTGTTAGAACTTAACCATTATAATTAATGCAGGCTTCAATTACGTTGCGTGCAACATTTTCAACGCATAACACACGAAATTTAGAACATCTCATCTTTTTTCAGAAATTGTGCAATGATGATGATATAGTGTATACATATATGTATTAAAATAAAAAGATGAGAAATTTGTTACCGTTGTTCTATCGATAAATCTATTTCGGTAACCCTAACATACTTCATTTACTATTCCTGCTTGGTTTTTTTATGTTTAGTGCGGATAAAATAGAAACATAAAATCATATTTTACAAGCTTCTTGTGAATTTGAGTATCTCATGACATGCATCTTTGATGAGCTTAGCGCGCGATAGCAATGTTAAATCAATATGAAACTGAGTTCCTATGGAGAAAATAAGGTAAATTGGTTCTGATGAAACATTAGTTTCGTTGCATGACGCGTTTCCTTTGTCATTAGAGATTTGTCTCTGACATGAAACTGTAATTACATAGTCATAAGGTATCGATATATTAGGTAATGGTATGTATGTATCATTGCTGAGGCACGTCATTCACTTATCTATCACGATCAATTTCAATAATGAACCGGTGCATTAATCAGTCAGTTTTCGTAATTACGTAATATTAATGCGTATTTATAAAAATTACTTGCAGTTTAAAGTTCATTTCTTTACGTTGAAAACAAAGTCAATATTAATTTCACGTACTTATCGATCACGCATACAATACACATATATGTCCAATACAAATATGCAGGTATAGATCAAACAGATTAACGACAAATGTAATCAATAATAATTGCTAATTAACCGGCCATTGTCGAATATTTATTACCTTTTTGTAGAAAATGTAGAAAAAGTTCGTTAATGTTGTAAAAGTCTTAAATTAAATTGTTTGACGATAACGTTATTTGAACCGGTGTTACATCGCATGGAAATTAGAGAATACATAGTATAGTTGCGTACTTACGTACAGCGCGGCAGGTGTATACGTGTATAGGTGTATGTGCACGTTAGAAAGCGTGCCGCCGATAGGTACAATATCGATTCGTTGACGAACACCTGCAGCTTATCGTTGAATTATTTAAGCTCTTTCCTAGAGTGTAATGGCTACATCGTCTAATTTCTATCTTTACTAAATTGTCGATTCCGTGTTTCTCAGAGAATATTATAAAACTGAATTATAAGGCGTTTTAAAGTAGAATTCTATTTGATAAGTGTATGCACACAAATATACATATGTATAATACAAACAAGAATCGGTTTACAGGCGAAAGTAATTATCGTTGTACCGTAGCAAATATACATATGGACAATAATAGTTGAACGTAGAGTTTCTAATTATTTGAATGTTTCACAAATATAATACAGTAAAGAAACTGATACACGCGTGAACCGTTGAAAGCTTATTGATGGTACTGAAATGATAATAAAAGAAAATCCAAAAAACAAAATCCGAGCATTGCCAAAAAACCTATCTCTCACAACTATTCGTATAGCACATGATGTGCTCCTCAGGTTAGATTGACATTCCGAAACTTGACAGTAGATGTGTAGACAGAGAAAACAGAGAGGAGAGAGGAGGGGGCGGGAGACGAAGAGAAAGGGAAAGAAGAGACCGTTGTAAATATTGTGACGTTGAACATTAAGCAAAATATGTTGTACATCATCACAGATATTTTCGCATTGAGAGACTAATTTACTGATTCGTGTGATTCGTCCGCCCGATGATACATGATATAAAATAACAGATCGAACTACTTTAATTTGTTATAAGTGATTATTGTTATAGAAAGAATGAAATGGAAACTGACCAGCTCCCGGTGGTAGGGATGCTTGCACTCTCGAAACATTTGAATTTTGTAGTAGAAAGATTACGATTTGTACGATCGCACCAAATGGAACCGAAAACACGGAACATAAAACACCGCAAAGCAGCATTGCGGCCGACGCGCAGCGCTCCACTCTAACTAAGGAGAGGGAAACGCTGTCAACGATCCTGCTGGCTACCCGGGGCTGGCTAATCCAAATGCTCGTGCTCGTATTCGTGCCAGTGTCCGTGCTCGTGTTCCTGCTCATATTCATGCTGGTGAATCGTCGCGCCAACGCCAACTCACTGTTTCGAACATGCGCGTGGCGCGTACACCTTTCACCCGTACCTCAGTATCCCCGTATATTCGTAACCACAAATTATTATAGTCAAATGCATAATACAGTGAATTTCCGATATAAGTCTCTACAATCTTCGCATTTACGCTCCCTACAACTACCCATACCACTGCGGGGTGTACCCCGTGAGGAGTTGAAAAACTCGAGAGCCGCCGCTGCCGAGAAGTGTAACATAACACGGTCGATCGGAAGACCACTACTAATCCAATGACAAAACTTCTTTATTTTTCATTACTTTCATGAGAATTTCACCAAGATATTTGTGGCATTTTTCTGATTAAAATGATACCAAACTCGATATAATTCGGATCATATTTACACGAATTTTCTGTTATTTTAATTGTAATTAAAAGTAACTTCCGTCGTTCATTACACAAGTAAATATTATCGGAATTATATCATAGTTGCTATCATTTTAATCATACAAATTCTACAAATATATTGGAGAGAGTCTCGTAAAAAATAATGAAAAATAAAGAAGTTTTGTCATTGGATTAGTCTTCTGGTCTCACCGATATACATGTGATCTATTTATAGAGACGGTAGTATATGTAGTTCTATGTATAACAATCGACAACGTTCATCCGCAATAAGCCATTATTCGTTGATGGTATCAAAATATTTGCTGGAATTGTTGCAAACCTACAGGTGGATTGTTTTTACTCATTGAAGTTTATTTTTTGTTGTTAAATTTTTTTCATATTTATGCAAATTGGCGTTGCTGCCAATGCAACGTTTAAGATCAGAAGGAGAAGAAGAATTTATAGATTTTACCTTTGCATAGATTTATTGACTAACATATTTTAAGCATTTAGAAAATGTATACTATATTGTACTACACAACTTGATTTGTTTTATCTCAATTAGACTGGTTTCACTGTTTGAATTCTTTAATATACGTAGCTGTGTATTTCTGTAAACTGAATTTATTTGGTCGTGACCACCTCTACTTATTTCCGTTGGGTTGTTTATTACCAATAGTTTACATTGTCACTTAATGAGTAATCGTGTAAAATGATTGAAGGTATTCAAAGGATATACACATAGCCGCTAGTAACTGGATAGATAAACCCATTGTACAAAATAATATGGCAAGAATATACTGTATTTTTCTTTTAATCATTATCATATGAATTATTACCGTTTAATCATTATTATTAGTTGCAGATCAAGCTGCGATTGTTTCTCATTCTCAGAGGATGTACATGTTCATGTATGTGTATGTCGTTGCAAACTTACTGTTACTGTTAATATTAATCTTAGTGATATCAGTACCATGGTTTATATTTCATTTTTTATTCTGTTCATTGTCGCCATTATCGGTCATTGTTGTTTCCATTATTATTACCAGCAGTATTATCATTAGTTTTATTGTCAATATTATCAACACCGCTATCAACATTGGAGGCATCGCATTTGATTTAACCCAGTAAGACCAAGCTACACTGGTACTGACGTAATTCATTATTGTAACCTATTAATTAAATAGATGAGTATAATAGGTACTGCATTTGTACAATGTGACCCTATTATACATATCCATTCGCATCTTTGTTCTATCGGAAGTATAAAATCGTTGCACGAATGTACCCGCTTTTTCTCATAAAGGCATTATTATTACTTTCAGAGACCTTTGTCTATACACCCTTCTATGTGTGTACACACAAAAACGTGTACACACAGACTCACACACACACATATTTAGACATAATTATATAGTTGATATCTAAATATAAATGTATAAATATATCTATACATTTATGCACTTACATGTGTATTTAATATTACGTATCAGCGCATATATACAAGAGTATGTATTGTCTGCTGATAGAAAGAAGTTACATGGGTTGGCACAGGAATAAGTGAAGACCCTACCTGATCATAATCTGATCATTGATATTGTCGTTTGGACAATGTTCGATAGCAAAATTATGTATGCCTAAACATCTATCAGGCCCACATTCGTTCCACATGACTTCTTTCCAGCTATACATTCTGTCTCGAAAATCTCACTACTCCCCTAATAAATGAATCTCTACCAGGTTCCTCGATACCCTAACCGAATAAAATTTCAAAGATAAAAGATAAAAAAGGTTAAAATCGATCATCCTATGACTTCAATATAAGGATTTTTTTAACTTCCTTCTTATTTTTGGACAGAAAATTCTACAATTTTTTAATATTTACTAATTCCCAGGTTTGCCATCTGGCAATAACGGTTGATACTCTACAAGTACATACGTATGTATATTAATTTATTATTATAAATTTCATTCTAGATTTGTTTATGTTCTACTGACGACAAACAGTGTGTTACTGAAACAATTGACAATGTTTCAATCATTCATATGTTACAAAAGTGTTGTAGTTTTAACAAACGTGAACTTTTAATTGCAATTTCCAATAAATACACATCTAATTCTTCGTTTAGTTCTCCATTTTCAGCCTCTTCAATATACGAAACTATATAATGTATCTAGGACTTCTAAATCGCGAAATAACCAAGAAAATGCAACATTTATATTAAAAGTATCGTCCCGAAAATCAAGCTACATGTAGATTGTATATGCGTATATGACTATATTAGTTGTTCTGTTGTATTTAACATAAGTGACTTATCATTGTTACAAACTGTTAATATTTATGTAAACTCATAGCTATACTTCCTCCATTGCCGGAGTTGTATAATTAAATTTGTTAATAATGCATAAAATCCGCAATCGAACTATTGATCTTTATATTTTCAATTTATGTTTTTTGCTTTTCCATGTCCATTCAAATAAGGCTACTGAATTTATTGAGGACATGCAAATAAAAGTTTGTAAACATACGACATTGTCAACGTTGCAAAGTATATCCTCGCATAAATAATATACAACGTACGATATTTTCGATTTGCCTTAAGATACATTGCAGATAAATGCTGCCGAAATTTCGAAAAAAGAATGTCAAAAAACCTAAAAGTTAGAGCTGATCTGTTTTTGTTTACGTAGACACGTACGATAATATTCCAGTTACACAAAGAAAGATATTAGAATACTTAAGACGCACTACTGTGGAGCAGATAAACGGATTGCGGTGCTGCAAAAAGGGCGTATGTATGTAGCAGTTAGAGAATCAATATATTTCAGCCTGTCATCAGGGCTATCGGGTTTCCCCGATTCTTTTACCTTTTCTTCCATTCCGTTATACTTTTAATTAAAAGTCGCAGTCCAGCTGCTCGGTAGAGTAGTGTGTTTCAAGACGTAGAAAAAACCGACGAAGCGACACACAATATTATCTCGGATACGAGAGGAACCCGATGGACTTGGTTAATTGATTAAATCATCTTTACATGAATCCCATTTAAATAATTTACGTTTTCGTATATACACTGCGCATTTTCACTATTTTCTCAAATATGCCTAGATTTTTCGTTTCCGGCATCGTGTTATCACGTTGATAACCAATAACAATAAAAACGTCGACATCAGTTTCTATAATATATAATATAATATAATATAATATTATAATATAATATAATATAATATAATATAATATAGTATAATATAATATAACATAATATAATATATATAATGTAAAATAATATAATATAGTATAATATAATATAATTTAATATAATATAATATTTATATAATATAATGTAAAATAATATAATATAGTATAATATAATTTAATATAATATAATGTAATGTAATATAATATAACATAATAATAACCTTCACTGTTCTAGTCGCACTAGTGTTTTCCGTTTATTGTATAATATTTCATTTCTTTTTCTCCTACCGTTAACTTCAATCGTTGTGCATGGCAACTAATATTTTGGGAGGAGAAAAACACGAAAATGGCAGTCCTAGGTACTTCCTTCTAACCGTTTGCTTTTCAATTAAAGCTACGGTACTGGTAAGATGGGTATGTTAATCATTGAATAATTTAAAGATATACGGTTCTTCATTAATAAGAATTTATAGAAATGGCCTAGATTATGAACAATTATACTTCCACACCGAGAACCCTGTCGACGACGTACTCGTACCTTCTTGGTTCTTCACTGTCGTTTTGTTCGGGCGACTTTGGGCGCTCGTCCTGACCATTTTTCGAGAACTGTAGCTTTCCGGCAACCGGTCGACCCTTAGCATTTATGGTTTTATTTGTACTGTCTGCTAAATTATCTTCAGCCAAGTTCAACACTATACTCGCATTATTTGTCGCGGCGTTATCGGCTCTCACGGCAGATACATTCCGACTAGGGGCAGTGTATGGCCGAGCAACCAAATTCGAAACACATTGAGCATCAATTTTAGTAACCATAGATTCACTGGTAACTGGTTCCGAAGCGTATCGCTTGTGTTGGCCAATCGACAAAGACGGTGACAACGGATTCTCGCACGTGGAATCTTCTGGAGGAAGCACGGGAACATTAAGACTAACACGCGTGAAGAATGCCATTTTCTCCCTGAAACAAGCAAATATTGATAATGAGTTTTCTTATTTTACATTGTTAAATAATACTAAACCTATTATGTAAAAGTGATCAATGGCAAAGGTAACCATATTAAATGCACATAAATAGTTTATAACTTTCTCGATTATTTCTACATATATATGTATCTACGTTTATTTCAATGGAATATCTCAGAAATTCTTCTTTGTTAATGACAACATTATAATAAACTATTTTATTATAGCATAAATTCAATTCTATTGTACAAATGAAACGTTATGTATCAATAATATTAATAAACATACTTGAAAGAAATAATATCTGGTTTTCCTTTGCCAGCCTTTGTTTTTCTTAATTTGTAGATCTCTTTTGAAGTTCTTTTCAACATTTTCTCTACTCTTTTATCCTCGGCACTCTTTCCATTTTTTCCGCTTTCCGCTTGCGCCATGAGGCTTTGGAACTTATGATCCTCTAGCAACCAAGTCGCAAAATCGGTGTCTCCTTTTTCTCGAGCTTGTTCCAACCTCTGCTTTAGTTCTCGTAACCGTGTGATTTCATCTTGAAGGTTGCTCAGTCTAGCGTGCTGTGCTTGGAGATCTAATTCGAGGTCCAACGATGTTCTAGCAGTGGGCGGTAAGTTGGTACCCTTTTTAGAGACGGTTTTGCAACTGAGCGCAGACGAAGGACGCCGCCACCGTAAAGATCTTCTTTCGACTGAATTTCGTTGGAAAGGTCCGCCCCTTCTATAAAGCGGCATGCTGCTATCGCTGTCACTTCGATTCAGCTGTCAAAACAACAATTTCAATAATAAAATCACTTATACTTAAGTGATTAAATACACTTATATTTACACTTATATTTAAGTGTCTTATTACTTATATTTAAGTACTAGTCCTTAACTACTTATACTTAACTACTCGTTCTTATCTTCTTAACTACTTCATAGTTTAAAGAAAAGGTTGTCATCTACCTCAATTGTTGTGACTTAATTGCCCGGGATAGTCACGTGAATTTTTAATTAATAATTTCCATTCACAGACTTAAGATCCGCCTTAGTCTCGATCCGACGGGTCTTAAGTCTGTGACTAAACTTGTCACATTTTTTGTTCTGTATTATCGATATTATGAATTCTGACGCCAGGAACGTGCTTCAAGTTTTTGGCTTTATTTCGCAGAGAATCAAAACAAAATATGGCTCAATTTGTAGTTGCAGATATTTTCTAGTGCGCGCTGCTCTCGATTTCACCGAGAAAACTCATCGAATGGCATAAAAATGCTTGCATTCCACGGCATGCACATCGTCAATTTTTGCCCTACTTCTAACGCTTATATTACCAAATACCTGCATAATCTCGGCACCTCCTAATCAGGGCGCAATAGTTTGAACCTTCCACTTTCGAATGAGCCCTTTACCAGCGACAAAATATTCTTATATAAGCACGAAAACTTGAAGCACGTAAAACCATTTTTTGACGGTAATGTAGTCACGGAGATCGTAGAACTTTAATTGTTTGTTTTCGAGCGAATGTTTTTGTCAAAGACTTTCTGCAATTGATCCAATGCTAACAAATTCTAAGAGGGTCATAAATCGATTTTTTCATTAAATTCACAGTACAATGCTACAAAAATATTCTCTCAGAAGCATTTGGTATGCTATTAGGCTAGGTATGTGTACGTATGAGGGGTGTCCAAAAATGTATTTTCTTGAAAGAGCTGATTTCTGAGGTCATTGGAAGCAACTTGTTCCTTTGCGAAAATGCGTTTCGCGGCTTTGTTTTCAAGTTATTAACAAACAGCACAGATCAATCAGAGCGCGGCAACAGCGGATGTATTCCGGCTGGGCAATGCTAACGCCACGCTCATTGTCAGTTGTAGCCGCGCTCTTACTGAAAAAGTGAATAAGTGAAAACTGAAAAAGTTACTTCAAATGACCGCAAGGAAGTACAACATTTTTGGGACACCCTGTACGCTTGTTATTTAAAATAATTGTGAACGGTGAAGCTTATACACATATTATAGTAATGACTTTTAATTAGTACAATGTGTATATGTCTTGTTACAGAAAAGAAAGAATTCTCAAGCTATGTCGACTTTGAAGTAACATCGCACAACTTTTCGTCACGTCTTGTTGCCTTGTTTTTTTTTATTACTGACTGTTTTCAACTCTATGCTAACAAAATGGTAAATAGAAACGTCGTGAGATAGTAAAATTTCATCTAAATCTATAAATAGTTATATTATTATTAGTTACATTTTAAATAATTATTAGTATAAATTGGAGTTGTACAAACTAATTGTTTAAAGTAAATTTACGAAAGTTCGTTCATTCTTAGCAGTTTACACTAGATTTTGGCTTTAATTGAACATGTTTGTTCAAATTATATCATCGTATTTTTCGCAATGGTGCGATTTTTGGTTTGAGTAACTAATGGTATAAACAATAAATGTTATGATTATAATATTGTGTCATTTATATGTATACTATCTGTACTTACTCGACAAATGTAGTGATTCTTGCTGACTGCTGCACTCGGGGAGAAAGTTTGACTTCTTTTAATGACGATAGAATTTTTATCATCGTATATACTGTTAGGAGTAACACCAGCTGCCGAAAGTTTCCTTTGTTTCCCTTGTTCCGGTATAAAAATGCATTCAGTGTTCGTTTCTTTGTCCTCTGTTTGCTTTGTTTCCTCAGTTAATTCCTCATCCTCCTATTATTAACATTTACATGAATACATTATAGCAGAGATCATAATAGAATATAAATTACAAATATAATTATTACTTGATTAAGTTGATAGAAAATAAACATACATGTTTGTACCAATATTATTGAAAACCAGATTTTATGAAGTTTACTGTTGATGTTAGCTTGAAGTTTTCAAATGTACATAAGTGCATATAAAAATTTTAACACCATTTAACCTTTCATCATCATCTGTTTGACATTATTCTGCGCTTATTTTTCAATTAGTTAATAAGCAGTTATTCAATTGAAACGATTAGCTAATTATATAAGATACGCGGGATGATAAGCTTCAACATAATACGGAAGCAGAAAGAAGAAGAAATACATATTGTTACGGGTTCAGGGCTGAGTACTCCTCCTCTATTTAATAAATGTTTACTGGTGTTTCATATGTTTTGATTATTGAAGATGTCCCGATTCCGTAACAATATATAAAGGGTGAGGCACCTTAGACCTTTACCGAAAATATCTCCGTTGTTTTTAGTAATATGAAAAAATTTGGTAATTGTGCATAAAAGGTTCCTCTTCTAAAACTCAATATTCTGGACAACTTTTTCCTATACACGCAACAGCCGCTTAGCCTTAGTTTCTGAGATATTCGCGAAAAACTACAGCTATTACTACACATATTGAATTTTGCAATTTAAAAAAATTGAATTGGGTTAGGTTTGGATTACATTTAGATTAATTTTCGAGTTAGATAGGTTTGAGCTATATAGTTTTGGGTTAGATTTTGGGGTAAACTTGATGAAACACTTATGCCTCACGGATTTTTATACTATTGGAACATGTTGTCAAGGTCATCATTATGAACAATTGTTTTCTATAGATGTAACCGGCATGGCGGTCTCTTTTAGCTTCCGAAATATTCGCAAAAAACTGTCAGAGTCACTACATATCACGAACTCTGTCTATCTTGAATGACCGGATTTTGTTTTTTAGGCTGAAATTCTTCTCCTGCCCCCCCCCCCCCCCCAAAAAAAATCTAACACAAATTCACCCTGAAATTCATTTAAATTTGAATCTTTGTTGTTCTTTGTTTTCAATAACCTAAATTTCAGAGTGAATTTGTGTTAGGTTTTTCAGGGAGGAGGTGCAAGGGGAGGGACGGAGCCACCCCTCCCCACCCTAAAGAACAAATTCGGTTATTCAAAATAAGCAGAATTTGCAACAGTGAATCTGGTGGTTTTTGGCGAATATCTCGGAAACTAAAAGAGACCTCTGATTACATCTATAGGTAACAGTTGTTCAGAATGATAACCTTGACAACGCATTTAAATTTCAATTTCAAAACCCGCGAGGAAGAAGCGTTTCGATAAGTTCACCTTCATCCAACTGATTCTTCACTATCATTTGTCTTAAAATGTTTACACGGTATATGTATTTGTAAAAAAAGTTGACCAGACTGATACATACGAGCACCACGGATGTGCACGTAGCAGAAAAATTCAATGAAACTGAGCCTGAGCGGTAATTACATGTACAGGAAAAAGTTGTTCAGAATGTTGTTTTACAACATACTTAAATTTTATCAAAAAGCGGTGAGGTGGAACCTTCTATGTATAATTACCAAAAATTTTTCGGAAAGAAAATATTTGATTCAGTAGGGCAATTATTGTGACGGCGAAGTTTTGTTTCTCTAGGTCATATTATCTGATATTTCAAGGTCGTCGCCCTTTATTTTTTAAAGGGAACAACGTATTTTGATTAGCGTACATTATAGCTAATGAAAAGAAGATTATAGCTAATTGAAAAATTCAACCATGTGTAATATGTTGACCTTCAAATAACCTTCGACCTACTTACCGTACTCTACCAGGGTTCCGTTGATTTAAACACTGAAAAATTGTCGAAAGATATCTCTTCTTTACAAATTGCCGTACTGTGCAGCATTTTGTGTCATATTATATCAGTACGATTTTAGTCTCACTTTCGAAATGTCTTATTCGATCGGTGAAAACGATCGTTGGTACACTGGCGTATACTTTATTTTTTAATGTTCATCATACAAAAAAAAAATCAAGTGGATTCAAGTCAGGTAAATGCGCTGGCCACTGAACTGTTCTACCACGTCCGGTCCTACGGCTAGGAAAACTTCTGTTCAATACTTCTCTTGATATACTGGCGTAGAGAGCAGAAAATTTATCGTGTTGGAACCACATTTCACTAGGATTTTGTAGGAGTATGTCTTCAAATAAATCCGGTAAAATTTCTCTCGAAAATCGTGCATAATTTTGTCCCGTCAAGGTTCCGTTTATAAAGTGTGGCCCAATTATTGTACTGTTTATAATATCGCACCAAACATTAATACTCCACTCCCTTTGGTGTTCTACTTTACGGGGCCAATGTGGGTTACCAACGGCTCAATAATGAGCATTTCGAACATTTTTTTAACCATAATCGGTAAATCTTAAAATCTTAAAAAATTATGAATAAAAATTCCAGATTTTGACGGAGCCCTTGTTGACAAAAATTTACTACAATTCTTGGTGTAATGATAAATGAAAAGGATGAAATTGATGCCGGTGTAGAATTCTTAACACGCTTCGTTGACAAAGATTTTACTGCCTGGCGATTTCGCATGTACTAATGTGTGGATTATCAACCACAGAACCAAAAATATTTATTTCACTATTTAAATTTATTTGGGTTTATTTCGCACGCGTTTTTTCTTATCTTCAATTCTCTTCCAGTTTCTCGAAAGAGCTTGAAGACGTTTCTGATAGTTGGAATGCTATGGATGTGCTCGGGATATGTTCTTGCATATTGTAATTGAGCTTGCACTATGTTTCGTCTACATTCGCAGTAGACGATTACAATATCACATTTTTCACCGAACGAATACGACATTTCGAAACTGACACTGAAATCACACTGATATACAGTCAAACCTGTTTTGGTGAGGAAAATAGGGATCGCATAAAAGATACGCCACAAAAAATATTCAGAAACTTCATAAATAGCTATAATAAATAATTTTTTACAACATATTAAAGAAAATTTTTTTATGCGGTGGAAAGGGGTCGCGCATAAAGAAAAGTCTCACTTAGAAAATACGTCAAAGACTTACGAAATATCGAGAAAGTGCTTTCCAAGCAAAATAAATAATTAAATTATGAATATAAAAAGTTTAATAAAATAAAAAATTTAATTTCTCATTTTAAACGGAGAAATTTTCAAAATGCACATAATTCAATACTACTCATCGTAGTCTAAAACCCGCATCTTCTTGTGATGGGAACATTACAAGGGTGTTACAATGCCAACACCGTTGGCATTCATATACCGCATAAAAAAATCGAACATAAAAGAAATCGCATAGGGGAGGACCACACAAAAACAGGCTTGACTGTAATATGACAGTGCAAATATGACACATATGACAAAGTACTGTGCTATCACAGCACAGTAAGGCAATTTGTAGTTCTCCTAGTAGAGAATAACTCTTTCGAAGGTCATTCGAAGCTCAACATATTGTACATGGTTGAATTTGCCTTTTCATTAGCTATAATGTTATGCTAATCAAAATACGTTGTTCCCTTTAAAAAATAAACGGTGATGACCTTGAAATATCAGATAATATGACCTAGAGAAACAAAACTTCTCTGTCACAGTAATTGTCCCACTGAACCAAACATTTTCTTCCTAAAACATTTTTTCTTTTACATTTTTTTTTTTGTATTACTAAAAACAACGGAGATATTTTCTTTTGATAGTCTTAGGTGCCTCACTCTAAGCATATGCATATAAAACTTTAAAACTCATTATAAACTTCTTCATAAATCTTTATGCACTTCGTGGCATAGGAAAATCTGCTTTAAATTTTATTTAAATGATATTTGAACATAATTTTCTTTAATAGTGAGTTCTGGTACTTTTCTTTTTTTAGAAAAACAAGCCCTGAAAATTACTAATATCATACCTCATGCTCCAATACATCCTCTAAAATATTATCTTCCATCATGAATTCTACGATTATTCCCTCTTCGTCACTGTCATCGCTGCCGCTTTCGCTACCAACATTTTGATCGTCTTCTTCAGGACTTTGCAAGCAGTTAGCTAGCTCTTCCAGTTTCAAGGAAATAGCTGTTTGCAGTTCGTCGCATCCTTGATTTCTTGTCAAGGTAGAAGTCTGAGAGCTGATTATTGTACTCTCGTCGCTACTTTCCTCTTTCGTATTTTGTCCAGTGCGATAAACTGATATGTCAGATTCTTGTTTATCATGTTTAGCCTGCTTGGCCATACTCGCACAAATATTATTGCTATTGCTACTGCTATTGCTATTGTTATTGCTATTGCTATTGCTATTGTTAGTACTCGTACTAGGACTCTCAGGTGGCTGCATGAAACGAAAAGACAGCAGGTTGTACCATTTTACGCTGGGTGATTCTGGACAAAAGTCTGCAAGGGAAACTTGGGCAGAACCCTGAAAAAATGGCCAGCATTACAAATATGATAACTAGAAAACTCTGTATATTAAACAATTACGGAGATAAATATAAAAGGGGACAATAAGAAATCGTCGATAAATTAAAAGCCATGTATTTAGTATAATATTTAAAATCTGTTTCAATAACAATAAATTTATCCAACTTCAAAATTTACATTATTTTCTACCCTTTATTATTTACTTGCTTCTTTTTCACTGTGATGAGAACTATTTTTATGACATTAAACGTAACGTAGAAAAAAAAAATACATACCAAGCACTCCTCAGACTCGCTGCCTGTACACCAAACATTAACTTGAAGCGTTTTCGTGTACAATTTATTAAGTGGTACAGCAATCGGGAACGTTTCACCAAAGGTTGGCTTATGTAAATCCATTACAGGTTTCGTGCAACATACGTGGTTAACAGGTAGTTGCATCGGAAGTAGGGCAGCTTTTATATACCTAAACATCAATAGACAGAATCTTTGGAATATTCATCAACAAAATATTTTCATGAAACTGTTAAAGATGCCAAATTCATAATACAAATCTCGATTGTACATATATATTGTGACGTTGCAAAAATTGCGACTTCACTTCTCTGCCTCCAATGTTCTTTCGAAGGGACCGGACTGCCCTCTTTCACGTCGAACGATAGCTCACAGGTTGAGGGAGCGTTCCCCGAGGAACTCCCGTATCGATGATCGATCGATTTCTGACGAATTTTGGGCGTGCCGAGCACGACCCAGTTTTAGGAACATGCTGCACGCACCACCGACCCTTACGACAACGCCAAAGGGCGTCTTGCCTCGTGAAACCGTCCGATGACAAAACCATAACCATTTCGTTGGAAATCTCGTGTACGGGTACTTTGGAAATGGGACCACCGCATATGGGCCAGAAAACGCGGTGGCGCCGACGCGGGACGAAAACAATACTTTTACGTTCCTGTCGCCGCCTCATTCCGCCCAAAAATGGGGTTATGGCGTGGGTTGTGCGGTCGTACTTTAGAGAGGTTTCAAACCTCCCCCGGTCGCGAGGTGCGCCGTTATGGATTTCACAATATGGTCCAGGGCATGAGGACTCCATCCAGGGATTTCGCATGCGAAGCGCGCCCCATTAGGCAAGTTGCGGATAAGGTGAGGTAAGGCAAATAAGTATCGGCGCGTCGCGTTACCGAAAATCTGAGGATCATTGTCGTGTGAGCTCCCGTATCGCGTAAACGCATTAGTAAATAGTACCTATGAGTTGCGAGTGCGAGCAAGCGATCAACTCAAAGCGTGCCGCCCACAGGTAGCGTCGTGTCGCCGGTGGAGGGTCTCCCAAACAACGAAAATGGTAAGTCCATGCAGTCGTCCTATTAAATTCGTTTCGCGAAATGGCTCCATAGTTTTCGCGAGGAGTTTTTTGCGGAAACGCGTGCGGGGGGGGGGGGGGGGGGGGGCGTGTCGAAATTCGTCTCGTTACGGGAACTACCGCGACAGTCAAATTGTAATCGCGCCGTCCACCTGCGTTCCGCGAAATCTCGTCTCGACGAGAACTTTGTAGCGTACCGAACTACCGTACGAATGAAGTGTTTTACTCGACAACAACCACGCGCTGCGAAATTCCACCTGTTCGCCAAGCTTGTATGAAGAGTGCGGCTCTCGGGTGCGGCCACTTGGTCGCGTGCTTCGTAACCCATTGAGCTAAGATTAAAGAACTAGAAAACCAATATCGTGAATCGTTATTTCGACCTACGAGATCCGGCCTGCCGTGAGAGCCCCGTTATTCCTGTGTCTGAACCTTGGAACCGTTTGCGTGTTCTTTTCGTCTCGCGATACTCGAAGGTCCGATCCTCGTTCTCGGTTTTCCCCGAAGATGAGAAATTGTCGCATTTCGCGTAGCACCATTCCGGTGCCTGACGCCCGAGCAGCAGGTTTCCCTTTTTAGCGTCGAACGTTTGAGGATGCGTTTGTGCCGGGTGGATCGTGCCCGTACAACTACCCGCGGTCCAATCTCAGAGCCTACAAAATCCCGGAGTTGCCCGATTTCCCCGCTCTTCTAGGCGGTGAAAAAGTACCACGTTACAATATATATTAGATTGTGGAATGGGACAGGGAATAAAGGAAAAATTCAAGGGGCAAACAGAAAAAGTAGAGATAACTGGGAAAGAATAGGGGAGAGGATAGAAGATTTAGAAAGGAAAATTAAGGAGATACTGGAAGAAATAAGTAGTACTGAAGGCAAGAGAAAGAGAGAGAAAAAGGAGAAGTTTGGTGGGATAAAGAGTGTAAAAAGAGAAAGAAGGAGTTAAGAACGACGTTAAGGAAATAGAAGCAAGGAAAAAAGAGGGAGATGTATATACATGAAAGAAAAATGAATAAAACAAGCTATGTGAGGGGAAAAAGAGCCGGAAAATGATAGAATACTACAGGAAGCGGGGAAAGAAAAACTGCTATCGGCAGCAAGTGGGTCTTTAAAATAAAAACTGATGCAGACGGCAAATTGGCGAGATACAAGGCAAGGTTGGTAGCCCAGGGATTCACGCAGAAGAGAGGAATCGATTATTTAGAAACATATTCGCCAGTGGCGAGCTTCTCCCTAATCAGAATATTACTAGCATTAGCAGCGGAATTCAACTGGTATACCAGGTACGCGGACATAAAGTGCGCGTACTTGTACGGGGAACTGCAATAGAAAATTTGCATGAGAATCCCATCGCTACACAAAAACAAGGCAGAAGAAATTGCAAGATTGCTATGTCCAATTTATGGGCTGAAACATTCCGAGAGAATTGGAACAGGGAGTTGGATGGATTACTAACCAAGCATGGATTTCGGAGGTTGAAGTCATCGAGCTGCACTTACATTAGCGGATAGTGGACAATAATTATCGTGTATGTGGATGATTTATTCATATTTGCGAGCGAGTCAGCCTCAATAACACGAGTCATTATAAGTATATGAATTAAAAGACCTTGGTGAGATGAGCCATGCATTGGGGGTCAAGATAGAGAAGAATTGCAAGGAAGATATACGCATGTGACAAAGACAATACGTAGAGACGATACTACAGAAGTACAACATGGAGGAATGTCGTGGAGCATCTACACCCTTGGATCCGGGAGTTAACCGAAAAGATAGGCCAACTACACTAGAAGAAAAGAATGCGATGGTGCAAATTCCATACAGGGAATTAATTAGGTCACTGATGTTCCTAGCATTATATACTAGGCCAGACGTTCTATTAGCGGTGACAATGTTATCGCAATACAACGCAAATCCGGGAAGGGTACATTGGGACCTAGCGGAGCATGTACTTAGATATTTGTTAAAGACTAAAAATTTTGGTATAGTACTCAGGGATAACGGAGGTCCGAATATTAGTCTGTTTTGTGATGCGGATTGGGTAGGAGATTAAAACCATAGAAATTCGTTCTCCGGTCTAACCATGTACATTGGAAGGAACATTCTTCATTGGCGTTTATGCAAACAAAAAAGCGTGGCAACATCAAACTATAGAGGCGGAATACGTGTCCATGGTGAATGGTGTAAAACAAATAGTATGGGTAAGAATGTTTGTTATAGAGTTAAATGATAGACTTGATGATGATTAGACTTAAATGATTATGTTGCAGGCGAATGCAGACTGTAGTGCAACAATAGATCTGCAATAGTCTTCTCGAGGAGTAGAGTCGATAATCATACAACGAAACGCATCGACATGTTATACCACGTTATCAGGGAAAATGTGGAAGATGGATTGATAAACCCGGAGTATATTCTATCAGATGAACACCCGGCAGACAAACTAACCAAAGGGCTAAAAGGAATGTGCCACCACAGATGCATAGAGAACTTAGGTTTGGACACAAGAAAGTGGGGCATTGAAGAAGGTTCCAGTGTCCAGGGCTCTCCATAGATGCAGTAGCGTAGGCGCAGGCGGTTGGCGCAGACCGTTCGCGCGTAGCGTTCGCTTTCATTGTTCCCGGATAGCGCGTGTGTATTATTTCATTTCATCAATTATATTTACGTTTACTAATGTGCTTCATAATTTATTAATTCCCACTAGAAAAAGTTTTACTCCGAATTTTCCCGACATTTACTCTTACTTAGAGCAATGTTAAATAAGCTCTTAGTGCGACCGACGTGCCCTCCATAACACAGCCAAGGTTTGCCCCAATTTCGCATGGAATTTTGCCTGCAAACTTTGCACTCAAATTCCGATCCATCATCTCTGTTTTTGCATCTAACTAGAAATTTTTCGACAAGTTTTGGTGTCAAATTCATACAAAATATGCACCAAATTCTGCTCCAAGCAGGGTTTAGTACCAAACGGATAATTCTTTCTCGCAAAGTGTGATACAAACATAGCGCAAAATTTACTTGAAACAGCATTTGGCTAACTGAGTAGTAATTCTCAATCATATGGCTATAACAAATCATTGGAGAGATTTGTATAGCAAAATCTGAAGTGGAAAATGGACTAATTATTATAATAGTTGCTATTTACATCTTACGTAATCAAAATGTAAATAAAGTCATCGAATTCATTCATGAAAATTTGATCATTCATACAACGGCAGGGTCTGCTCTGCTTTAGAACTTACATCAATTAGGTACATATGATTTTGAATAGAGATTGTAACATTGATTTTTCAAACGAAAAATCAAAGCCATTAATTGATTTTTTAAGAACCATATTGGATTTACATATACCGAATGACCCAAACAAGAGTACAACAATATATGGAACAACCATTGACAGAGTGTTTTTAGATATTTAGAGAGATTTCAAACAAAACTTTTTATCTCGTATATTAATTATCACAAGCCCATTGTTTCGTTCTTAGATCATAATAATATTGAAGAAGATATTAATTTACAAAATTAAAAACAAAATTCAACAGATCTTCCGAAGGGACCGGACCGCCCTGTTTCGGGCCGAACAATCGCTCACAGGGGTAGGGAGTGCTCACCGGGGAACTTATGCATCGATTACACTGTCCAACAAAATCAAACTTTTTTCGAGTTTTGCAATACCTGTTGGGTGATTCTTATACAATTTGTCATCCTAAAACCGAATCTCAAAGTAGAATTGCTCCATCACGCAACGTTTTCGAAAAATTTTGGTTTTTGTAAACATGCCGGATTTTGATACAAAATGACGTGTTACGCAAAAACTAAACACGCGAGAAAGTTCAAATTTGAGTCAGGAGATAGAGGGAACTGTCCTCTACATATTCATATAGTCAATTATATTTATATGTACTTCGTAATAGTTGTAAATGGTTGTTAAAGTTTGAAAATGTGCCGACGCGGATACTTTTTACGCTATATTTTTGTATTTATGTGAAAAATCCTTTATCCAGCAGGAATTTACTATACAGGAATGCATTCTACAGACATTTATGGTAAAGAAACCATTCACGAAAAGTATTTGGTTCCCTTAGTATACGAGCAGATTAAGAAAATAGTCATTGACAGCGTGTGCGCGACGCGTTCGCGCCAGACGGCCATTGCAGCCTTTTCTCGACTGGCCAGGGCCGTCGCTATGCGTAGTCGACGTTCGTTCATTTTTTTTAGGATACAGTTTGTCTGATTACTACTCGAAGAGTTTCTGTAGGCCAAAGTGCCTAAAGTGCAGGAGAGGCTAAAGTCCCTGGAAGCCGCAAGGACGCCGAAGCGTCGATACAAAGGGGGCCGGCAGGCATTTGACCTTGACTGTCACGCCAATCCTCGAACGGTCCTCGAACGGTCAGTAGGGAAAACTGATTGTGGAATGGTTAAAATTTTTTGTGGAACTACGTCGCGTCTACGACATATCAATAAAAAAGAATATATGAAATGCCGACTTGAGTAGTAGCGGAAGAGAGAAACGAAAATTAAGAGAGAAAGCTAGCGACTAAACATGGTTGCCACATATAATCCTTCACCTCACTGTTGCCATGTCACCAAATCCGTAAATGTACAAGCGTTTCGTGAAACTGATTAACACATGCTAACACGTACATTACCACGGGCGAGTAGATATACGCAGAACTCGTTGTCACATTACCTTTGCAGCTTTTCGCTAATATATCTGAAATAAAACTCGAACGGCGGTCACGTGTATGCAAAAGCTAAGGAAATCATTTAATTTATATTATATTGAATCAGTTGATTCTTAACATTATAATAATTTTATACATATTACCAGGACTTCTT
>CM052138.1:834623-848431 GCA_028454255.1 Halictus ligatus
GCCGCGCTCTTACTGAAAAAGTGAATAAGTGAAAACTGAAAAAGTTACTTCAAATGACCGCAAGGAAGTACAACATTTTTGGGACACCCTGTACGCTTGTTATTTAAAATAATTGTGAACGGTGAAGCTTATACACATATTATAGTAATGACTTTTAATTAGTACAATGTGTATATGTCTTGTTACAGAAAAGAAAGAATTCTCAAGCTATGTCGACTTTGAAGTAACATCGCACAACTTTTCGTCACGTCTTGTTGCCTTGTTTTTTTTATTACTGACTGTTTTCAACTCTATGCTAACAAAATGGTAAATAGAAACGTCGTGAGATAGTAAAATTTCATCTAAATCTATAAATAGTTATATTATTATTAGTTACATTTTAAATAATTATTAGCATAAATTGGAGTTGTACAAACTAATTGTTTAAAGTAAATTTACGAAAGTTCGTTCATTCTTAGCAGTTTACACTAGATTTTGGCTTTAATTGAACATGTTTGTTCAAATTATATCATCGTATTTTTCGCAATAGTGCGATTTTTGGTTTGAGTAACTAATGGTATAAACAATAAATGTTATGATTATAATATTGTGTCATTTATATGTATACTATCTGTACTTACTCGACAAATGTAGTGATTCTTGCTGACTGCTGCACTCGGGGAGAAAGTTTGACTTCTTTTAATGACGATAGAATTTTTATCATCGTATATACTGTTAGGAGTAACACCAGCTGCCGAAAGTTTCCTTTGTTTCCCTTGTTCCGGTATAAAAATGCATTCAGTGTTCGTTTCTTTGTCCTCTGTTTGCTTTGTTTCCTCAGTTAATTCCTCATCCTCCTATTATTAACATTTACATGAATACATTATAGCAGAGATCATAATAGAATATAAATTACAAATATAATTATTACTTGATTAAGTTGATAGAAAATAAACATACATGTTTGTACCAATATTATTGAAAACCAGATTTTATGAAGTTTACTGTTGATGTTAGCTTGAAGTTTTCAAATGTACATAAGTGCATATAAAAATTTTAACACCATTTAACCTTTCATCATCATCTGTTTGACATTATTCTGCGCTTATTTTTCAATTAGTTAATAAGCAGTTATTCAATTGAAACGATTAGCTAATTATATAAGATACGCGGGATGATAAGCTTCAACATAATACGGAAGCAGAAAGAAGAAGAAATACATATTGTTACGGGTTCAGGGCTGAGTACTCCTCCTCTATTTAATAAATGTTTACTGGTGTTTCATATGTTTTGATTATTGAAGATGTCCCGATTCCGTAACAATATATAAAGGGTGAGGCACCTTAGACCTTTACCGAAAATATCTCCGTTGTTTTTAGTAATATGAAAAAATTTGGTAATTGTGCATAAAAGGTTCCTCTTCTAAAACTCAATATTCTGGACAACTTTTTCCTATACACGCAACAGCCGCTTAGCCTTAGTTTCTGAGATATTCGCGAAAAACTACAGCTATTACTACACATATTGAATTTTGCAATTTAAAAAAATTGAATTGGGTTAGGTTTGGATTACATTTAGATTAATTTTCGAGTTAGATAGGTTTGAGCTATATAGTTTTGGGTTAGATTTTGGGGTAAATTTGATGAAACACTTATGCCTCACGGATTTTTATACTATTGGAACATGTTGTCAAGGTCATCATTATGAACAATTGTTTTCTATAGATGTAACCGGCATGGCGGTCTCTTTTAGCTTCCGAAATATTCGCAAAAAACTGTCAGAGTCACTACATATCACGAACTCTGTCTATCTTGAATGACCGGATTTTGTTTTTTAGGCTGAAATTCTTCTCCTGCACCCCCCCCCCCCCAAAAAAAAATCTAACACAAATTCACCCTGAAATTCATTTAAATTTGAATCTTTGTTGTTCTTTGTTTTCAATAACCTAAATTTCAGAGTGAATTTGTGTTAGGTTTTTCAGGGAGGAGGTGCAAGGGGAGGGACGGAGCCACCCCTCCCCACCCTAAAGAACAAATTCGGTTATTCAAAATAAGCAGAATTTGCAACAGTGAATCTGAAGAGACTTCTGATTACATCTATAGGTAACAGTTGTTCAGAATGATAACCTTGACAACGCATTTAAATTTCAATTTCAAAACCCGCGAGGAAGAAGCGTTTCGATAAGTTCACCTTCATCCAACTGATTCTTCACTATCATTTGTCTTAAAATGTTTACACGGTATATGTATTTGTAAAAAAAGTTGACCAGACTGATACATACGAGCACCACGGATGTGCACGTAGCAGAAAAATTCAATGAAACTGAGCCTGAGCGGTAATTACATGTACAGGAAAAAGTTGTTCAGAATGTTGTTTTACAACATACTTAAATTTTATCAAAAAGCGGTGAGGTGGAACCTTCTATGTATAATTACCAAAAATTTTTCGGAAAGAAAATATTTGATTCAGTAGGGCAATTATTGTGACGGCGAAGTTTTGTTTCTCTAGGTCATATTATCTGATATTTCAAGGTCGTCGCCCTTTATTTTTTAAAGGGAACAACGTATTTTGATTAGCGTACATTATAGCTAATGAAAAGAAGATTATAGCTAATTGAAAAATTCAACCATGTGTAATATGTTGACCTTCAAATAACCTTCGACCTACTTACCGTACTCTACCAGGGTTCCGTTGATTTAAACACTGAAAAATTGTCGAAAGATATCTCTTCTTTACAAATTGCCGTACTGTGCAGCATTTTGTGTCATATTATATCAGTACGATTTTAGTCTCACTTTCGAAATGTCTTATTCGATCGGTGAAAACGATCGTTGGTACACTGGCGTATACTTTATTTTTTAATGTTCATCATACAAAAAAAAAATCAAGTGGATTCAAGTCAGGTAAATGCGCTGGCCACTGAACTGTTCTACCACGTCCGGTCCTACGGCTAGGAAAACTTCTGTTCAATACTTCTCTTGATATACTGGCGTAGAGAGCAGAAAATTTATCGTGTTGGAACCACATTTCACTAGGATTTTGTAGGAGTATGTCTTCAAATAAATCCGGTAAAATTTCTCTCGAAAATCGTGCATAATTTTGTCCCGTCAAGGTTCCGTTTATAAAGTGTGGCCCAATTATTGTACTGTTTATAATATCGCACCAAACATTAATACTCCACTCCCTTTGGTGTTCTACTTTACGGGGCCAATGTGGGTTACCAACGGCTCAATAATGAGCATTTCGAACATTTTTTTAACCATAATCGGTAAATCTTAAAATCTTAAAAAATTATGAATAAAAATTCCAGATTTTGACGGAGCCCTTGTTGACAAAAATTTACTACAATTCTTGGTGTAATGATAAATGAAAAGGATGAAATTGATGCCGGTGTAGAATTCTTAACACGCTTCGTTGACAAAGATTTTACTGCCTGGCGATTTCGCATGTACTAATGTGTGGATTATCAACCACAGAACCAAAAATATTTATTTCACTATTTAAATTTATTTGGGTTTATTTCGCACGCGTTTTTTCTTATCTTCAATTCTCTTCCAGTTTCTCGAAAGAGCTTGAAGACGTTTCTGATAGTTGGAATGCTATGGATGTGCTCGGGATATGTTCTTGCATATTGTAATTGAGCTTGCACTATGTTTCGTCTACATTCGCAGTAGACGATTACAATATCACATTTTTCACCGAACGAATACGACATTTCGAAACTGACACTGAAATCACACTGATATACAGTCAAACCTGTTTTGGTGAGAAAAATAGGGATCGCATAAAAGATACGCCACAAAAAATATTCAGAAACTTCATAAATAGCTATAATAAATAATTTTTTACAACATATTAAAGAAAATTTTTTTATGCGGTGGAAAGGGGTCGCGCATAAAGAAAAGTCTCACTTAGAAAATACGTCAAAGACTTACGAAATATCGAGAAAGTGCTTTCCAAGCAAAATAAATAATTAAATTATGAATATAAAAAGTTTAATAAAATAAAAAATTTAATTTCTCATTTTAAACGGAGAAATTTTCAAAATGCACATAATTCAATACTACTCATCGTAGTCTAAAACCCGCATCTTCTTGTGATGGGAACATTACAAGGGTGTTACAATGCCAACACCGTTGGCATTCATATACCGCATAAAAAAATCGAACATAAAAGAAATCGCATAGGGGAGGACCACACAAAAACAGGCTTGACTGTAATATGACAGTGCAAATATGACACATATGACAAAGTACTGTGCTATCACAGCACAGTAAGGCAATTTGTAGTTCTCCTAGTAGAGAATAACTCTTTCGAAGGTCATTCGAAGCTCAACATATTGTACATGGTTGAATTTGCCTTTTCATTAGCTATAATGTTATGCTAATCAAAATACGTTGTTCCCTTTAAAAAATAAACGGTGATGACCTTGAAATATCAGATAATATGACCTAGAGAAACAAAACTTCTCTGTCACAGTAATTGTCCCACTGAACCAAACATTTTCTTCCTAAAACATTTTTTCTTTTACATTTTTTTTTTGTATTACTAAAAACAACGGAGATATTTTCTTTTGATAGTCTTAGGTGCCTCACTCTAAGCATATGCATATAAAACTTTAAAACTCATTATAAACTTCTTCATAAATCTTTATGCACTTCGTGGCATAGGAAAATCTGCTTTAAATTTTATTTAAATGATATTTGAACATAATTTTCTTTAATAGTGAGTTCTGGTACTTTTCTTTTTTTAGAAAAACAAGCCCTGAAAATTACTAATATCATACCTCATGCTCCAATACATCCTCTAAAATATTATCTTCCATCATGAATTCTACGATTATTCCCTCTTCGTCACTGTCATCGCTGCCGCTTTCGCTACCAACATTTTGATCGTCTTCTTCAGGACTTTGCAAGCAGTTAGCTAGCTCTTCCAGTTTCAAGGAAATAGCTGTTTGCAGTTCGTCGCATCCTTGATTTCTTGTCAAGGTAGAAGTCTGAGAGCTGATTATTGTACTCTCGTCGCTACTTTCCTCTTTCGTATTTTGTCCAGTGCGATAAACTGATATGTCAGATTCTTGTTTATCATGTTTAGCCTGCTTGGCCATACTCGCACAAATATTATTGCTATTGCTACTGCTATTGCTATTGTTATTGCTATTGCTATTGCTATTGTTAGTACTCGTACTAGGACTCTCAGGTGGCTGCATGAAACGAAAAGACAGCAGGTTGTACCATTTTACGCTGGGTGATTCTGGACAAAAGTCTGCAAGGGAAACTTGGGCAGAACCCTGAAAAAATGGCCAGCATTACAAATATGATAACTAGAAAACTCTGTATATTAAACAATTACGGAGATAAATATAAAAGGGGACAATAAGAAATCGTCGATAAATTAAAAGCCATGTATTTAGTATAATATTTAAAATCTGTTTCAATAACAATAAATTTATCCAACTTCAAAATTTACATTATTTTCTACCCTTTATTATTTACTTGCTTCTTTTTCACTGTGATGAGAACTATTTTTATGACATTAAACGTAACGTAGAAAAAAAAAATACATACCAAGCACTCCTCAGACTCGCTGCCTGTACACCAAACATTAACTTGAAGCGTTTTCGTGTACAATTTATTAAGTGGTACAGCAATCGGGAACGTTTCACCAAAGGTTGGCTTATGTAAATCCATTACAGGTTTCGTGCAACATACGTGGTTAACAGGTAGTTGCATCGGAAGTAGGGCAGCTTTTATATACCTAAACATCAATAGACAGAATCTTTGGAATATTCATCAACAAAATATTTTCATGAAACTGTTAAAGATGCCAAATTCATAATACAAATCTCGATTGTACATATATATTGTGACGTTGCAAAAATTGCGACTTCACTTCTCTGCCTCCAATGTTCTTTCGAAGGGACCGGACTGCCCTCTTTCACGTCGAACGATAGCTCACAGGTTGAGGGAGCGTTCCCCGAGGAACTCCCGTATCGATGATCGATCGATTTCTGACGAATTTTGGGCGTGCCGAGCACGACCCAGTTTTAGGAACATGCTGCACGCACCACCGACCCTTACGACAACGCCAAAGGGCGTCTTGCCTCGTGAAACCGTCCGATGACAAAACCATAACCATTTCGTTGGAAATCTCGTGTACGGGTACTTTGGAAATGGGACCACCGCATATGGGCCAGAAAACGCGGTGGCGCCGACGCGGGACGAAAACAATACTTTTACGTTCCTGTCGCCGCCTCATTCCGCCCAAAAATGGGGTTATGGCGTGGGTTGTGCGGTCGTACTTTAGAGAGGTTTCAAACCTCCCCCGGTCGCGAGGTGCGACCGTTATGGATTTCACAATATGGTCCAGGGCATGAGGACTCCATCCAGGGATTTCGCATGCGAAGCGCGCCCCATTAGGCAAGTTGCGGATAAGGTGAGGTAAGGCAAATAAGTATCGGCGCGTCGCGTTACCGAAAATCTGAGGATCATTGTCGTGTGAGCTCCCGTATCGCGTAAACGCATTAGTAAATAGTACCTATGAGTTGCGAGTGCGAGCAAGCGATCAACTCAAAGCGTGCCGCCCACAGGTAGCGTCGTGTCGCCGGTGGAGGGTCTCCCAAACAACGAAAATGGTAAGTCCATGCAGTCGTCCTATTAAATTCGTTTCGCGAAATGGCTCCATAGTTTTCGCGAGGAGTTTTTTGCGGAAACGCGTGCGGGGGGGGGGGGGGGGGGGGGCGTGTCGAAATTCGTCTCGTTACGGGAACTACCGCGACAGTCAAATTGTAATCGCGCCGTCCACCTGCGTTCCGCGAAATCTCGTCTCGACGAGAACTTTGTAGCGTACCGAACTACCGTACGAATGAAGTGTTTTACTCGACAACAACCACGCGCTGCGAAATTCCACCTGTTCGCCAAGCTTGTATGAAGAGTGCGGCTCTCGGGTGCGGCCGAGCTAAGATTAAAGAACTAGAAAACCAATATCGTGAATCGTTATTTCGACCTACGAGATCCGGCCTGCCGTGAGAGCCCCGTTATTCCTGTGTCTGAACCTTGGAACCGTTTGCGTGTTCTTTTCGTCTCGCGATACTCGAAGGTCCGATCCTCGTTCTCGGTTTTCCCCGAAGATGAGAAATTGTCGCATTTCGCGTAGCACCATTCCGGTGCCTGACGCCCGAGCAGCAGGTTTCCCTTTTTAGCGTCGAACGTTTGAGGATGCGTTTGTGCCGGGTGGATCGTGCCCGTACAACTACCCGCGGTCCAATCTCAGAGCCTACAAAATCCCGGAGTTGCCCGATTTCCCCGCTCTTCTAGGCGGTGAAAAAGTACCACGTTACAATATATATTAGATTGTGGAATGGGACAGGGAATAAAGGAAAAATTCAAGGGGCAAACAGAAAAAGTAGAGATAACTGGGAAAGAATAGGGGAGAGGATAGAAGATTTAGAAAGGAAAATTAAGGAGATACTGGAAGAAATAAGTAGTACTGAAGGCAAGAGAAAGAGAGAGAAAAAGGAGAAGTTTGGTGGGATAAAGAGTGTAAAAAGAGAAAGAAGGAGTTAAGAACGACGTTAAGGAAATAGAAGCAAGGAAAAAAGAGGGAGATGTATATACATGAAAGAAAAATGAATAAAACAAGCTATGTGAGGGGAAAAAGAGCCGGAAAATGATAGAATACTACAGGAAGCGGGGAAAGAAAAACTGCTATCGGCAGCAAGTGGGTCTTTAAAATAAAAACTGATGCAGACGGCAAATTGGCGAGATACAAGGCAAGGTTGGTAGCCCAGGGATTCACGCAGAAGAGAGGAATCGATTATTTAGAAACATATTCGCCAGTGGCGAGCTTCTCCCTAATCAGAATATTACTAGCATTAGCAGCGGAATTCAACTGGTATACCAGGTACGCGGACATAAAGTGCGCGTACTTGTACAGGGAACTGCAATAGAAAATTTGCATGAGAATCCCATCGCTACACAAAAACAAGGCAGAAGAAATTGCAAGATTGCTATGTCCAATTTATGGGCTGAAACATTCCGAGAGAATTGGAACAGGGAGTTGGATGGATTACTAACCAAGCATGGATTTCGGAGGTTGAAGTCATCGAGCTGCACTTACATTAGCGGATAGTGGACAATAATTATCGTGTATGTGGATGATTTATTCATATTTGCGAGCGAGTCAGCCTCAATAACACGAGTCATTATAAGTATATGAATTAAAAGACCTTGGTGAGATGAGCCATGCATTGGGGGTCAAGATAGAGAAGAATTGCAAGGAAGATATACGCATGTGACAAAGACAATACGTAGAGACGATACTACAGAAGTACAACATGGAGGAATGTCGTGGAGCATCTACACCCTTGGATCCGGGAGTTAACCGAAAAGATAGGCCAACTACACTAGAAGAAAAGAATGCGATGGTGCAAATTCCATACAGGGAATTAATTAGGTCACTGATGTTCCTAGCATTATATACTAGGCCAGACGTTCTATTAGCGGTGACAATGTTATCGCAATACAACGCAAATCCGGGAAGGGTACATTGGGACCTAGCGGAGCATGTACTTAGATATTTGTTAAAGACTAAAAATTTTGGTATAGTACTCAGGGATAACGGAGGTCCGAATATTAGTCTGTTTTGTGATGCGGATTGGGTAGGAGATTAAAACCATAGAAATTCGTTCTCCGGTCTAACCATGTACATTGGAAGGAACATTCTTCATTGGCGTTTATGCAAACAAAAAAGCGTGGCAACATCAAACTATAGAGGCGGAATACGTGTCCATGGTGAATGGTGTAAAACAAATAGTATGGGTAAGAATGTTTGTTATAGAGTTAAATGATAGACTTGATGATGATTAGACTTAAATGATTATGTTGCAGGCGAATGCAGACTGTAGTGCAACAATAGATCTGCAATAGTCTTCTCGAGGAGTAGAGTCGATAATCATACAACGAAACGCATCGACATGTTATACCACGTTATCAGGGAAAATGTGGAAGATGGATTGATAAACCCGGAGTATATTCTATCAGATGAACACCCGGCAGACAAACTAACCAAAGGGCTAAAAGGAATGTGCCACCACAGATGCATAGAGAACTTAGGTTTGGACACAAGAAAGTGGGGCATTGAAGAAGGTTCCAGTGTCCAGGGCTCTCCATAGATGCAGTAGCGTAGGCGCAGGCGGTTGGCGCAGACCGTTCGCGCGTAGCGTTCGCTTTCATTGTTCCCGGATAGCGCGTGTGTATTATTTCATTTCATCAATTATATTTACGTTTACTAATGTGCTTCATAATTTATTAATTCCCACTAGAAAAAGTTTTACTCCGAATTTTCCCGACATTTACTCTTACTTAGAGCAATGTTAAATAAGCTCTTAGTGCGACCGACGTGCCCTCCATAACACAGCCAAGGTTTGCCCCAATTTCGTATGGAATTTTGCCTGCAAACTTTGCACTCAAATTCCGATCCATCATCTCTGTTTTTGCATTTAACTAGAAATTTTTCGACAAGTTTTGGTGTCAAATTCATACAAAATATGCACCAAATTCTGCTCCAAGCAGGGTTTAGTACCAAACGGATAATTCTTTCTCGCAAAGTGTGATACAAACATAGCGCAAAATTTACTTGAAACAGCATTTGGCTAACTGAGTAGTAATTCTCAATCATATGGCTATAACAAATCATTGGAGAGATTTGTATAGCAAAATCTGAAGTGGAAAATGGACTAATTATTATAATAGTTGCTATTTACATCTTACGTAATCAAAATGTAAATAAAGTCATCGAATTCATTCATGAAAATTTGATCATTCATACAACGGCAGGGTCTGCTCTGCTTTAGAACTTACATCAATTAGGTACATATGATTTTGAATAGAGATTGTAACATTGATTTTTCAAACGAAAAATCAAAGCCATTAATTGATTTTTTAAGAACCATATTGGATTTACATATACCGAATGACCCAAACAAGAGTACAACAATATATGGAACAACCATTGACAGAGTGTTTTTAGATATTTAGAGAGATTTCAAACAAAACTTTTTATCTCGTATATTAATTATCACAAGCCCATTGTTTCGTTCTTAGATCATAATAATATTGAAGAAGATATTAATTTACAAAATTAAAAACAAAATTCAACAGATCTTCCGAAGGGACCGGACCGCCCTGTTTCGGGCCGAACAATCGCTCACAGGGGTAGGGAGTGCTCACCGGGGAACTTATGCATCGATTACACTGTCCAACAAAATCAAACTTTTTTCGAGTTTTGCAATACCTGTTGGGTGATTCTTATACAATTTGTCATCCTAAAACCGAATCTCAAAGTAGAATTGCTCCATCACGCAACGTTTTCGAAAAATTTTGGTTTTTGTAAACATGCCGGATTTTGATACAAAATGACGTGTTACGCAAAAACTAAACACGCGAGAAAGTGCAAATTTGAGTCAGGAGATAGAGGGAACTGTCCTCTACATATTCATATAGTCAATTATATTTATATGTACTTCGTAATAGTTGTAAATGGTTGTTAAAGTTTGAAAATGTGCCGACGCGGATACTTTTTACGCTATATTTTTGTATTTATGTGAAAAATCCTTTATCCAGCAGGAATTTACTATACAGGAATGCATTCTACAGACATTTCTGGTAAAGAAACCATTCACGAAAAGTATTTGGTTCCCTTAGTATACGAGCAGATTAAGAAAATAGTCAGTGACAGCGTGTGCGCGACGCGTTCGCGCCAGACGGCCATTGCAGCCTTTTATCGAGTCGCCAGGGCCGTCGCTATGCGTGGTCGACGTTGGTACCATTCAAGTATGTCTTTGCTTGCTATGCTTAATTACATACATTTGACATTATATACTTTAATTACATACATAATTTAGACACTTCCCCATCATCACGATTTTTCGAGGATTTCCGATAATGATCTGAGAAAAAAATGTTTCGAACAAAAGTTGAACAGTATTTAGATATCTGCAAATTTCCATATATAAAATTTCGAAAATTTTTTTTTTACAGAAAATCAAAGTCACCTTGATCTTTTAGATGTGCAAATGTAGTTTTGATTTCATAATAAGTCGTTAAGATAAATTCGACGGCCTACTATGTTATGACTTTGAGACCATAAATAACGCTGAAATAGTTTTTTCTGGCTATTCGAACCAAATATCCTACCAAATAGCACATTGTGTTGCATACATCTCGAATAGCTTGAATACATCTTGTTTTCTACCAATTTGAGTGATCGTTGACAAACGAAGAGGAATATCTGGAACAACTGGTCCTCGCTTTTCTGTCACCTACGTCCTAATTTTTTATCGTATCGCACTAGTGTTTGTGCTTGTGTAGAAGAAATAAAGATCTTCCACCCGATCAGTCAATAGGATCGCTTGCTTTTCTTTACCGAATATCCTTCATTCCTCCCTGATTACTCACGCCAATTACTCGTCGAACAGGTCCCGGTATCTTAGGTCGATTATACTTCCGATGCACGATGGTAAAAGGACTATTCCTATTTGTGTTCTATACACAAATTTGGTACGTAAAACGCGCCATTTATGTTGAAACTTCCGCATGTCTTTCAGCGACTTTTTTGTTTTAATGGCGGCTGTTTGTGCCGTGAGTGACCGAATTTCTTTTCATGGTACCATTGCAACCCAGACATCCAGTTATTTTCCGCTATGGTGTCGTTTTCTTTATTCTCGGTGTACGACTTCCTTTCTGGTAGTGTTTTCCTGTTCTTGATATCCAAAATGACGGCTCGCTCATCAACGCTGCGAGTCACTTTCTTCGATAACTTTGGCAAACAACGTTCAAACAATTCCCAAAGTTCAACAGTAGACTATAACTTAATAGACTATCTTCTTCACCCTCCGTATTTTGTAAGTGACGGAGTCACTTCAACAACGTGGCTTTCTGTATCGATCCGTGGGATTGATCTGTGGGCTAGGGTCTTTGCGTTCAGACTTGCAGGTGTCCAGGTATTCAACTATGCAGGTATCCTTTAGCACATATCACTTTTTATGAAAATTATCATTACGCGAATCCTTTACGACGTTATAGTTGTTCCGGTTATATAGCTTGATACGAGACAAGTTGAGAAACGATGACACATTTTTTTTCACGCATTTCCCATTTACACTTATTCAATGCTGTACTCACAACCTACAGCAAATTGTGCACGATGTGTTTTTGCGCCTACGACCAGGAGGAAAGTAGTAGCGTGGCTCTCGTTATCAAGCCCGTTCACGGAAGTAAAGATGTGAATAATTATTATCGGTATCCGACAAAAATGTAAATTTCAAGAAAATAATTTTGTAATTATCAAAACATAGTTTTTGCTTTGAAAATTTTACGAAAATTTTACGAAATGGTAAGATGTCCTTGAACTTCTACTGTTTTACGAAATCAATATCATATATTTACAACTGTATATCATATATTTATCATATGCATTAGAAATTGTTTCTTGGAAACGCGTGAAAAACGACTGTTATTCTAACTGCTGTTTGGAAAAAGTATAGTCGGATAAAACTATAAAAAGTGTCCTTCAACCAAATTCAATCGTCCATGTGCTACTTAACAGTGAACCAAGAAAAAACGGTTATACTTCTCCTTGCCAACCCAGAAATTGTTAACTTTTTTATATAATCTTGTAGATTTTGATGAGAAAATGCCAAAAATCCAAGATTTAATGTTAGGAATTCACTGGTTTAAAAGATATGCGTGTTTAAATTTTAGTGATTTTAACACGTTAAACGCGAATCTATGTAAACGCTTGTATCTATGAACTTTCCGATCACGTTGCGAGTAACCGCAAGTTTTTGTCTAAACAGAAGTAACATCTCAAAGTCGACCGACGATTGGCCTAAATGAAAAGCCTAGTGTTAGTCCTCGGGGACCGACTTCGCCTGAACGGAAAATTTGATGTCAGTCCTCAGGGACCGACGTAACGCTTAACACTTTAACGACCGCACGTCTACGCAATCAAACGTCGCCAGGGGCCGACAGTATTTTTGAAGAATTAATTTTAAAGAACTTTATTAAATTCACGAAAAAGTTAACATAAAACAAAAAAACAACAAAAATTTAATATTTTCCAATATAAATTATAAACAAATTTAATATTTTTGCTTTGTATAATAATTATTAAAGCAATCATCTACATGTAATGGTATTTTACATGTCTCGCACATAAAATAAGTAGGTTTTCTAATTTTCTTTGCATAGCAAACATGGCACGGTTGTTCCGACTATCACACACATGTTGTGTGATCGGTCGTTAAAGTGTCAACGTGTTAAGCGTTTTTGACAGATAAGGGCACCGCCATGTTGGCATCTACTCAGCGTCGCGTATTGTTCGCCTCACGCAGGTGCTCTCGGGCCATGGTTGCTTCAGAGAGTACCTGCACAAGATGAAGCGGGGGCCGACTGCGCAGTGCCACCACTGCGGTGAAGACGTCGACACGGCGCGGCATACCCTGGTGGAATGCCCAGCTTGGGACGAGCCGCGACGTGTTCTTAAAGCCGCATTGAGCGGGTGGGACCTCTCGCTGGTGGCCGTGGTCGACCACATAGCCGGCAGTGAGGGGTCGTGGATGGCAGTGGCCTCCTTCTGCGTAGACGTAGTATCGAAGAAGGAGGCCGCCGAGCGGGCCAGGGAGCGTGACTTGGACTCAACTAGATGAGTGTAGGGGCGGGGACGACCCCCGCGCTGACGTGCGTCCCCCACGCGGGGGGCGGCGAGGGAAGGGAGGGCGCGGGGGTCTCCCCCGTGCCAAATCGTGCCCCCGAGAGAGGGTGGTGTGG
>CM052138.1:848531-882186 GCA_028454255.1 Halictus ligatus
GGGGGGTTTGGGTAGGAAGAGTCGGGGCGAGCCGGACCGCGCCTCCGACGGCCCTCCCCTGGGGTATGATGTTAGAATGGAGGTGTTCTGTTGAGTACTCGCGTGATCCAGGCACTTCCCCTATAGCTTAGGTGGGCGTGAGGTTTTAGTGGGTAGTCTCCGGAAACACTCCCCCGGAGATACTCGCACATAACCCCGGCTTCCCCCAGGGAGCTGGGGCATGCGAAAAGCATTTCCTCTAACGTAGGACTCGGAATTATTGGCATGCGACTGCCGATTTTCGAAGGCTACGCATCCTCGATCCGGTCGCCCGTCTTGCTTCCTGTGGCGGTCCTAGTTCTCGAGCCAGCTCAAGCGCGTACCGTAGGCGCTATTGTAACCCTTACAGTGTAAGCGACGTGTTGACGATGCGAACAGCTACGTCTAAATTTCCCATAGATCTTGCCAATTTATCCCGGATGTTAATAAAATTTGCACAATACAATTAAAAGATATTTTTAAAATTTATCCTCCGAATTTATTTCCCAAATTTATTTTCTACAGTTGTCATCGTGAAAACAGTAGAATAGGCCTACAGGAAATACCACTGACAAAAAAAAGCATTGACAATAGTACCTCGACGGTAATGTTTGGAAACCTATTGATACAGGTATTGCCCTAACATGCCACGAATAGCGTCTATAGTACGCGCCTGAGCTTGCTTGAGATCTAGGACCGCTACGAGGAGCGAGACGGGCGGCCGGGTCGAGGAGGCGTAGCCTTCGAAAATTGGCCGCCGCGTACACATAATTCCCTGCCCTGCTCTAACGAGTGGTGCCGCTAGATGGCAGGATAAGTACACGGTGATGTCGATAACGTAGATTTACAAGAGGGCCGGCTCCCTCCAAACCCCATACGAACCTAATCCTGATCAACCTCCTCGCGGCATGGACGATGCTGAGTACATACCAATATGGCGACGCCCTTACCTGTTAACACGTTACGTGCCACGTTTCTTCTCGCTGCCTGAATGGAACGTTTAACGTGTACCACCGGTGGTAAAGAACGGTGGCAAGGAACGTATTAAGAACGCTTAATATTGCACAACTTTAAACACGCATAACTTTTGAACCAGTCAATTACTAACGTTAAAATTATGGTTTTGGCGTTTTCTCGTCAAGATCTACAAGTTTATATTTAAAAAAGTTAAAAATTTCTGGGTTACCAAGGTGAAATTAGGCCGAAAAAACACATGGGTAAGTTAGGGTAAAACAGAAAAGCCAGTTCCTATTATTACATTCTAAGTACTATAATGCTTAAACAGCAAACTTGTTAGTTGTTACGAAACTCTAATATAATTTCTATAAAAATAATTTTGAAAATGTTCGTACTAAACACAAATGTATTGTCAGATAGTTAGGTAAAATTTAATTTTTGGATAAATAAGTTCAATAATAGTTTCTCTTCGCATTCAATTTTTTCCAGTATTCATAAAAATAATATTCTTCGTCTGTCTATGCGTAAATAGAGAATGGTGTTGATGGTTGGTATGTGTCTGGTAATTATGATTTTCTGTGAAATTTTCTTTGTCGAGCATTCACAATCTTTTTGCAAAGCGTGCTCTTAAAGTTCCTTTTTCACTTTTTATATTGAGATTTCGAAACTAATATTCCAAATATTGTTTGAACTGTTTGTGGTTATTTAATTAAAATATTATTGAAAGTATCAGTGAACTTCGATTTTCTATTGCCGGTTAATTACTGGCTTAACACGATTATCGGTGTTGCTATTTTCTTGCATCCGCATCCTAAACAAACATATATATAAGCAAACGGAAGAACACATTCTAGATTCATATATGCAAAATGTTCCTACCCAGCTAGTCAAACCTGCTTCGAGCAAATTTTGAGCAATGTTTGTAATCTAGGGATGAGCGCACCCGAATCGAGCCTGCCCGACTTTCTGCGACCCGACCCGAACCCGAATATTGCGCGGCCCGCACATGCCTATTATAATCTTACTTCGCGAGAAAAACGCAGTCATTTTGGTGACAAGACCATGCTTGGAGGTTTCTACAAACTTACCACGAGTCTCTTTAATGTTTAGACTTCAATTGTGAAAAAAAAAACAAACAAAAGCAGTAATATACTACAAAACACATAGATCATCTGTAGTATGATATATACACACAGTATACACATGTAGTATACATATAATATCTTATAAGTTGAATTAAATACTTACACTTGCGCGTTGTTTGGAATAAAAAGCGCAGCTAGGTTTCTCGCACGTTCAATACCAACATGAAGTAGGCCATCGCTTACGGAATACCTACACAACATAATTACTTTAGTATACAGTATTCATTTACTCACAAGCACACGCGGATAGAAGTTAAATTTTCAAATCTAATAAACGTGTGATTCAATGCGATTTATTTAACATCTTCTTATAAAGATTAATTCTTGAAATCCACATAAAACATTCGATGATTTATATATCAGTGACATGATGGTCTAAATATTAATCGAATTATTGTGTAATATTTAATGCAATGGGAGTACGAATATTCTATTCATTTATACAAGTACCTGTTTTAGAAATTTCATACGGATATTTTTCATATAGCAAAATATAATATCGGTAATTTGGTTTGTCTAATTGAGATTCTGATGTACATCAATAGAAAATAGCAAAATTGAAATGCACCAATTCAATGCGAAATGTTATATGTAAGTATATATGTAATACCACACAAGTAAATAAAAGTAGATATGTAGCAAGAAGATTTTCGAAACTGTACATAATGTAACAACATACCTGAGTTTGATTTGCACCTGCGCCGTCTCGAGACTCATTTCGCCGAGTGCCAAAGAATCGACGTCTCCGATCACTTCAGAGAGCCTCCTTCGATTGGAAGCTTCAAAGACACCCGAGTCACCGGCGACGCTTTCATCCGAGACAGCGGCGGAAACGGATCTCGTATTGGTACCGGAACTGCTTGCTCTTGATCGGATTCCCGTAGGTGGTGGCGTCTCGCTGATCGGCGAAAGAGGCGGTGGTTCTTGCGAGGACTGTTGTTGTTGGTGTTGATGTTGCTGTTGCGTGGCAGCGATAGCGGAAGCAGCAGCAGCAGCAGCGGCGGCAGGCCTACCGAGACCGCTACCTTGAGACATGTTTCCTGACTGTAACTCAACAGGTGGATGAGGCCCGCCGACTAATTTCAGGCGATCTTGAGAACCGGTGCACAACAATTCCTGCGACGGCGTTTGATGTTGGCTAAGCTTAAGTTCCGTCAATCGATCCTCCAGTTGAGTCCCGTCAAGATTCACGCTCGAAGAGGCGGGGCCGGCTCTGTGATTCTGTCTTTGCTGCCTTTGCATTTCTACGTGCTCGTATGCAGGGGGTGGCCCCACAGGAGCATTTTCGTAGAGCGGCGAAACCGGCGGACTGACACTCGAAAGGCTGGATCTAGGGGACAGACTTGGCTGAGATCTGCCAGGCGAGGGGGTGCTAACGAGGTTATTCTGTTCCGAGCCCTTGAGCAACCTCTCGACCCGTCGATGCAAATCGACCATGTCTACCGGCCGTTCTTGCTGCAAACTGACAGGGCCCAAACATTGCGGACTACCGTAAATATCGGTGAAGCTCAGACCAGAGCTTAGAGAGCCTTTGCTGCTCGTCGTGCTGAGACTTCCGAGGCTGGAGCTGCTGCTCACTGAGAGCGTACTCGCGCTTAGCGTTTTTAGTTGACCTTCGAGCATCGCCATTGAACGCAGAGCGTCCCTCAGTTGCTGCAACAGCAATTGTTTTTCTTCGTGAAGTCGTACTCGATCAGTAATAGTTTTGTTCGACAGTTCCATCGCATTATTCAAATCTTGTTCCAAACGTCGAATCTCGCTCTGTATCTTCTTCATGTCTTGCTGCGTTCTCGTACGCGGCGTGATACTTCTCAACTCCCTGAGCAATTGTTCCTTTTCTTGGAAGAGCAACAGTTTGTCTTTGTCGCTCTCGGTTTGACCAGGTGTTACTTTTTCCTCAAGATCGGCCAACTGCTGTTGAATATGCTGTATCCTCTTTCTCGCCTCGTCGTATTGAAGCCTCATTCGCGCCATCTCAGCCAAACGAGTACCGATCGGGACCAACTCGCCCGACAGATCAGTTTGTGATGCTGTACTAAGTTTCTCTTGGGGCAAACTAAGCGTGCTAGCTTCCGGACTGCCTTCGCAAAGTTGTAATCTTGTCAATTCGTCTTTGAGTTGCGCCAGTGACTGCATCAATTCAGCTTTTTCTTTTTCACCAGAGCTCAAAGACTTTTGTATGTTACGAAGCTCTGTCATGATCGCCTGTGCTTCCGTAATGTTGTAACAACCACCATGGTGGCCGCTTAATTTCTGTTCAACGCTGCGCAATAGAAAAAATCAAGCTTTAGTTTGATTTGAAGATAAGGTATACAATAAATTATCGTTGTACGTCAGTGCCAATCTCACGTTTCCAAGTCAGTGGAACACTTCACACTACCGCGGTGAGTGGCCAAATCTCGTGAGCCGCCGTGGCCACACATTGTCGACCATATCGGCGTGAGACTAGAAGACCACTACTAATCCAATTACAAAACTTCTTTATTTTTCGTTATTTTTTAATGAAATTTTTACCAACATATTCGTGGCATTTTCTGATTAAAATAAAACCAAATATGATATAATTCCGATGTGTGGCCCACTCTTAGGTTTCCAGCGTGTCCTATGTATTTCAAATGGGACGCTCGGCGATAACCATCAGTTTCGTATAAGTGTCAGTGAAAAGAAGGGTAGTACCGACATACAACGATAATTTAATGTAATCTATTTGTAAAAAAATGCTTGTGAAACTATAACTATAACTATAAATTTTCACTTGTAACTGGTGCAAACAACCAAATCGAGTAGTAAAAGTTGCAGTATAATTGCAGTATATTCAGGGGAACATTGACATGAGACACTTACTTGATTCTGAGAAGCCCATCAAACAATATGTTTAAATATATGTATATATACATATACATATACATATATATGTATATATACATATATAACTTTTATATATATACATATATAACTGCAACTTTTATATACACACATATATATTGCTACAGCATCATTTACTTATTTGACGCTATTAAATTGTTGTTGAAATTTCAAATGGCGTAAACGCTGATGGTGGATTAGAGCAAGTCAAAAAACGAGACCGTTTAACCATATAACCATATAACCATGTATTCATGTAAATACGTAACCATATAACCATGTAACCATGTAAAATGTTACTCTTACAATTACTTCATACCTGTCTAACTGTTAGTAACTGTCTTAGTATTATCATTCTAAGCTTAAACATGATTGTCATAGTGCTAGTAGCACTGAATATCAATTTATTTGTTCTGAAATGATTACAATAAATCATAGTATCAAATGCAAACTTCATTACCTAGTAACTAGATCTAGTTAGAGAGATCTAGTATTATCTAGTATTAGATTATACTAGATTACTCTAGTATTAGATTATAATTGTTAATAACTCGGATCGTTTATGGTTATAGGAATGAAATAAGCAAGACTCGTATAAAACTCTCAAAATTCACGCGGCGGTTAATGTGTCAATTACGTTTTGGAAATGGTTGTATTTAGTAATACCGAGAAGTTTCCATTTCGAATCAAGATTAACCTTATAAATGCTGTGAGTTGGGTATTAATCTATTTCGGGGTTATACTTTACCTTAGGAAACCAGAAATTTTTAACTTTTTGTATGTAATCCTGTACATTTTGCTGAGAAAATGCCTAAAATCTAAGTTTGAATCCTAGGAAATCATTAGTTCAAAAATTATACCTGTGTAAAGATGTGCGATTTTCAGCGTTTTGGACAGGTAACAGCGCCGCCATGTTGGTATGTTGTAATCGTCGCGCGACGCTTAACGAGCGCAGCCGCTAAATGCTACCACAAGCATGCGGTAATGTTGATAACGTAGAGCAACGATCTTTAAGAGGAAATATCTTTACCGCACACAGGAATAAAAAAAAAGTTATAAACATAACTTGCAATTTTTAATTACTTGCGTACCTGGGGGACTTCGTCAAACACTCCAAAAAATCTAACACGAATCAACACAATATTTTGTACCTGAACTATAATCGGATTTCCAGATGCCGAAATTGGATCGTGGCGAAAAGATCGACAATCACGAGCGTGATCGTGTTGCCATCTAGCAGACCCGCTCGTTAAGCATCGCGCAACGGTCACAACATATCAACATGGCGGCGACCTTACCTGTCAAAACGCTGAAAATCGCATATCTTTACGCATGTATAACTTTTGAACAAATGATCACCTAGGATTGAAACTGGGATTTTCGGTATTTTCTCAGCAAAATCTACAGGATTACATGAAAAAAAGGAAAAAATTTCTAGTTTCCTGAGGTAAAGTTAAGTCTGTTTCGGTAATTTCTTCAACCATTCCGTGTTTCCCACATAGCCAGTGCAACATCTAACCGACAATAGTACTAGATAACTACAACTTATTCTTATCCGCTGCAATAATAATTGTAACAGAATCTAATTTCTTGTAATATAGAATTTAATCAAAAATAATTTCGAGTAACATTTTATTTTAGCCCACCATTCAGATCCAAGAATTCACAGTTGAACGTTCCCATATGATACAATCTTACCGCTCGGGTTCTATCAAAAATTCATTATAATATTAAGGTTTTGAGGCCGTTACTAACATATCCCAGTAACTAATTTTTGCCAACCTATGTGACACCCTGATTTCGCGTCAGGTTCGTCCACGGACCTACTAACCAATTAAATACAATTTTTCTTGATAAACCAAAAACGCTCATTCGTCACACGTTCTGCCCCCGGCCCTGACTTGCTACAGTATACAAAATATCCCTTTCTGTGGAATTCAAGTACAATGTGAAAATAAGATGAGAACATGGTTAACAATAAGCTAACATGGCACAGGAACAAGAGGTGAAAACCTACCCAGGCTGTTTCATTCTGAATGTTGCATGATCAGATTGATTGACATTTCGGCTAATAACGAACGTACATGTGCTGAATAATACTGTTCAATATTGATATTGCATGTCATACTTGAATTTAAGACTTTTTTCTATTCAACTTTAACATATCGCACACATATTTCTAAAGAGTTCAAAATTCACGTTTTGAGAAAATCGCGAAAAACTGTTAAGTGAGTTTAAGAAAAAACTAAGCTGGGTTTCTAATGTCACTCTTGCCGAATTAGTGGGGCGAGCTTCAAAACTTGAAAAACGACACAACTGCACTCAGGCGGACGGGATTGGAAGCTCAGTTGGTACAATTTTGATGTTTGATAAAGGACGTTTGCTCAATTCTTACCATGGTGATAACTAGACTGCGGATTTTTGTGCGAAATAAAAATTGTCTGCATTAATTGTAAGACATACAAACTACATAGACATATATTTGCTTTTCCAATAATTTTAATGGGCTGAAAGTAAAACAGTAAGATATTTAGATTCCTTAAATATTTTCACAGTTTTGTATTTTATTTAGTCATTTCTGTCATAAAGAAATTGTGTAAAGATAACTCAAAAGTAAAGGTTTTTGACTTGTGTCACTTTACAAGTACGTGTGCGATATGTACAAACTTTTTTTATCTGAATTTATCTGTCATGTTATATCAGCTGGTATTGAATAATTGCAAAAAATAGTGTCCAATTGTGATTGGCCTCAAAACTTTTTTGAAAACAAACTAGGAAATTTCAGCGAAAAAGGAATCGTTCATTACCTAAGTAAATATTATCGGAATTATATCATATTTGGTATCATTCTTATTAGGAAAATGCGACGAATATGTTGGTGAAAGTCCCATAAAAAATAATGAAAAATAAAGAAGTTTTGTAATTGGATTAGTAGCAGTTTTCTGGTCTCACACCGATATATCCGTAGTATGTTTACATACACTTTTCGGCGTCCGAAGCCTCTCGAGGTTCATGGCCCCTCATGAGGTATACTCCGCGGTAGTGGCGATAATTCGGCGACGTTTATCAGCCAGAAAGTTGCGACATATATACAGAAATTACTGTACTTAGTTTCTAACGATTAAATGAAATGAACAGCTTTTACATTAGAAACAAAAGGGTAACTAACGTATCTATAAAAAGTACCTCCAAACATATGTTTAAAAAAATAAGTAGAGCAGTAAATAATCCTAAGCATCATGAACTACATATATAGATGTAACAATGGTCCGACATCCGAGAGTTAAACAATGTTTAAAGCGAGCGGAATATCTATCACGCGTTAATTGTACCAAATATTTTGCTACCAACTCATTTCGAAATTTAAACGCAAGGCTTGATACAGCAATCGAATAAGTGTAACAATACCTACGCCACATTACGGAAAGTGCCTACAAATCAAAAATTGTGCTTCAAAACCCGAGTTCGACGTTAAATTTATGACTTTACGTTCCACGTTGTGCATCGAATACTTTTTAAACTCTCATTTAGACCATTTTTAACTCAACTCAACTGTAGTATCAGATACAAATGCATCTTACAAACATCAGTCAACAAGAAAACAGTTTTAAGTATACAAATCTCTTTTCTATTCAATTAAGTGTAAGAAATTTAAAAATAACAGAATTAAGAATCAGGGATCACGAAGCGATCATTCACGTCGACAATCATCGACGATACTTCGGCTCAGTAATAATACAATTACTTCCGGATGTCTGTAATATCAACCATTTTTAAAATTTCGAAATAATCTTCTGAGATACGTTCATATATATTACTACAAGACTACAACATACATATGTGAATTTGAATTAAATTTGAAACAGTACTCCGAAAAGCATACGATTTCGATTAATAACCTAAGTGTAAAAAATTTAAACACGTAAAATTGAAGATTTACATTTTGACAGCAATAAGATTTTATTCAGTAATTGCCATTGACTTTTTTCAAATTTCAACATAAGCAAAACGAAAATTTTTATCTTTTTTAATACATACAATAATTTTTAATTTCTGAGATATCTATTTACAATGTATAAGATACAAAAGATACAAAATCTACAAATACTACATAAGATACAAAATCAAATTTGTTCCCCTGTTTAGAGACATGTAGACTACACGGTTTAATGGAAAAACGGAATCAACAAATTCGAAATTGTGGATAAGAGACATCAAAATAATATTTTGCTCGATAAAAAAGAAAAAAAATTGATTATTAGGTTATTATACATTAATGCACCGCTTATTACAATATATACAGACTCTATAGCATGTACATACACTGAATCAGAACACCGCTGTTAAAAAATTGAGTATTTAAATATTGTTGTGCCTTTCGTTTAATTTGTAATTTATAGTCTATAGTTTATAGTTTACAGTTTATAGTGCATGGTTATATCGTATGGTTATGGCTATACGTATACATATGTACTACGTTATAATCATAAAACCCCGAACTTGGAAGTACATTCTCATTGATTTTCAAGAATTAGAAGCTACCATTGGTAACTTTTTAGTATTTTACCTTGCGAGTGTGTCTACTCCTCGCTGCGTACAATTCATTTCTGCTCGTATCTGTTCAAGCTCCCGTTTCAGTCGAGATACTCGACTCCTTGCGAGGGCGACGTCAGACTTCAAAAGATCAGGGTCATACTTAGTGCTCAATGAACTTGAACTGGAACACACTGTGAACAAAACAACTTTTTTATTCTCCTCCTTTCTTTTTATTATTTGTCGTCAATTTGTATACTAGGGTGGCTCTTATTTTCGACATTTGAATTTTTTACGGAATCCCCCCAGGATTGGTCCAATTAATACACGAACAACTCGATCTGATAACGGGAAAACGTGCACCTTGGTCCTTAAACAAAACCTGTACATCTGCTCAGGCTGCGTCTTTATGTCGTATTACTTTTTTTTGTAAAACAAAAGGTTTTCAAAAAACGTAACAATATGTCGGAACAAAATGAAAAATTTTTTTTTAAATTTAAAAACTGAAGTATGTTTTCATTATTTATTATCAATAAGCATTACTGATTAATTTGTATTTTTTTTTAACTCACGGGACTTACTTTTTTAAAATTGCATATTACTTTGAAGGAAATTGCGTATATTTTCTTTATTAGAAGTGAACAAAATTTTCAGGTTGCGCTATATCAGGGGTAAAGGTCCTATAAAGAACAGTACGTTCCACAAGTTAATGTTTATTGATAAAAGATAATGAAAACACACTACAGTTTTCAAATTTCAGTAAAAACTTTATTTTATAAAACGTTTGATTTACGAAAAAGAAGTAATAGGATATAAAAGACAGATACAGGTTTTGTCGAAAATATTTTTTGATACAGTGAGTACAGTGAATTTCCGCTGTAAAAGTCCCTACAATCTTCACGTTTACCGGTCCCAGGAACTACCCACACCACCGCGGGGTATATCCCGTGAGGGGCTCGACATCCGCCACCGCCGAGGAGTGTAACATAACACGATCGGGCATATCAGTGTGAGACCAGAGGGCCACTACTAATCCAATTACAAAATTTCCTTATTATTTTTTTATTAGACTTTTACCAATATATTTGTGTCATTTTTCTGATTAAAATGATACCAAACTCGATATAATTCGAATCATATTTACTAGAAAGTAACTTTCATCGTTCATTACACAAGTAAATATCATCGGAATTATGTAATATTTGGTTTTGTCCTCGGCGATGACGGCTCTCGAGCTTCGCTGTTCGTTTCTACGTGCAACATGGTATCAGAAACATTTTCTCAGCCATTTACATTTCCAACGTGCACTGTGTATTTCAAATGCAACGTTCGACGAGAACCATAGATTTCATCCAAATGTCCTTCGCCAGAACCGCGCAAAATGATTTCATGAGCATCTATTGCATCACTTTAATGTTTAATGACCAAGAAGCACATTCTCCCGTTATCCTATTCAGTTCAAACTTTGCACAGATTTTTCTTTTATTAATCGGAACAATACTTGGGAAGTGCCGTAAAAGAATTTTAAAAAAATTTTCTTCAAGAGTAAATTAGAGTTCCCCTAGTGTATACATATATGTATGTAGGTGTATACAGGGCATCCCAGCTAAACGTAATTACCCCGAATAACTATCAAAAAATACAAATTAAGAGAATTGTAAAACATAGAATTTAAATGTTTTCGATGGTACTATCTCGTACGGCACTTGTTTTTTTGTGGGTGTGGTGTTTCGGTGTATTCAAGGACCTCTTGATTTCTCTAATTGGAAAGACCTATCTCTTGTAGCATAAATAGACAGAGTATCGAATAGTTAACGAGATATTATTGAAATTTTTCTCTATACAAACTCACCACATTTTAGTTGGGGGACATCAGTTGGAGCACCTACTAACTACCGAGTAGTAGATACGTATTGAAAATTATTTCGATAATGTCTGGTTAACAATTAGATTTAGGACATATTAAGTTCAATACATTTTTACGCAGAACTCGATCTCTATAGACGTACGATACAAAAAGTGGGTCATTCTATTGAAAAACATTTATACTGCTGTTACAGACACGTAACGTATCCGATCCGACAAATATTCTCCAATGCATTTAGATGGAAGTGTTTATACCAACCGTACCGACACCGCACAAACACGTATCGGCACTGGCCCGCAGTGGTCCGAATCGAAGAATTTAGGGACATTTATGTATAACTTTTGAACCGTTTAAGATATTGAAATGAGGTTTGAACTAAAACATATTATAAAATAATCTCTTTCAAATAATATATGTTAGGATATATTTTTTTTGTTTAATTTGTTAGATATTTTTATAAATTTTTATGTAGTTGTTGAGTCAGTTTCTTTCCTGATTAAAACTGTTGTGTATACATATAGTGTATATAATACATACAGTATAATAATATTATTCGAATTTTTATAAAATGTAAAGGTATATAAGTTATTAAGTAAGGTAAGGTATCTAACGTTACAAATATATATAAGCGACTTTGGTTTTCTTTATTTTTTTTAATAATTCCGCAGCCACTGAACTTAATTGTTTGATTTTCTTCTTGTAAGATCTTATTCTTGTGGCTGAAATATGTGGGTCCGATGTTAATAACAATTTGTGAAATGTATTTTCATTTGTAGCGGATTTAGAAATTTTCCGAGTATTTTTGGTCCTAATTTTTTAAAAATCTTTATGTCTTGTTTCTTGAGCCTCTTAAGATAATTGAGCAATCGGAAATGATGCGTGATATATTATCTCCTTTCCATGAATTAATAATTTTTGAATGGAGGCTGGCATATAATACTTTGTGCGTATTGTTCAAATTTATGCGTGTCTATTTCATAAGGCGAGGAATTTGTTTGAAGTATTATATGAAATTTTTTATGAGTTATTTTGTAAATTCATTAATTTGTTAAGGATTCTCGGGTTGCCTCGTACTTCACAGCGACCCACGCGCGGCGACCTTACTCGCCGCAACATTGTCAGCTTTAAACAACTATAAATTGTAAAGTAGGACAAAGTAGGAAATGATTCTTGTACGGTTAATTAAGGTCCAGCTTTGTTAGGTGGCCTTTGTCAGGTTGCAAGGGTTCGGGAGGCGGGGATTTATGGCTCGATAATGCAAAGATGGTTCCTGTTAGTGGTCAAAAGCGCTAGATAAAGGATAAATATAGAGCGCTCGCTACCCGGCAGGTCCTATTTTTGCGTTGTTGAGCAACATTTTACATTGTTCGGTCGTATGATGCCTGTCAGAGGGCCTATCTGACAGGCATCATACGACCGAATAATGTAAAATGTTGCTTGACAACGCAAAAGTAGGACCTGCCTGGCAACGAGCGCTCTAGATTTATCCTTTATCTAGCGCTTTTCACCACTGATAAACCCCATCTTTGCATTATCGAGCCATAAATCCCCGCCTCCTGAACCCTTGCAACCTTGTACGATCTAGCGTTGTGTGCGGCACACCATGGCACACGCACACGGCACGCACACTGGGGCGGATCAAGGCCACTTGGCAAAGCTGGACCTTAAAGGAAGTTGTACCGAAAATATTCCTTTTTGTTAGAACCTGGGAAGTTTTGGAAAAAAGATACACATATACTTCGATCGAAAATCGATAAAATATACTTCGAAAAATACTTCAATCCGGACCACTATACATTTTTCTGAAGAAGAATGCACTGTCGGTGCCGTGCCGGGTCCGGTACGCATCGGTGCGGATAGTATGCACGCTTTCCGGTACCGTTCCGGCACCGTACAGACATAAACATGATCGTAGCATCAAGAAAGGACACTTAACAATAAATATACCGAGATTTTTGTATATCTATTCATACCGTAATCGGTAAAATGACCAGTTCTGAAATAAAAGTTATTTTTTGCCAAACTCTATACATGTAATAGTGAATTTAATATCATTAAAATCAAGCAAACTATACTGATTTTATATTAATATAGTATATAAGTATAAATTATAAAATGATATATTTAATAATAAGTCTCGTTAAATTCATAATTAACACTTTCAAAAACAAATGTAATGTTATAACTGTTATATGTTTCGAATCAGGTTAACACTGATTATTATTCGAATTTTGCACATCAAAATCTATAAAATAACATGCTTGTACTAATTTCAACTACAAAATGACTTCAAAAATAGTCGGTCAACTGTCGTGCCTCGACGGATAGTATTTATACTACTATCTGTGTTGGAACGGCGCCGTTACGGATACGTTACGTGTCTGTGACGATAGTATTAAATCGGCCTTTCTTTGGGGTAATCAACTTAGCTGGGACACCCTGTATGTGTAACGTCGCCTTTCTTCCCATCATAATTAACCGATAATCAGCACTGTCAACACCATCTTCGATAAACTTTTAAAAGAAATCACTAACGATAAGAATTTAACGTAGGTCCAATTATTCATTGCTTTATTTTTTTTTTTAGAAGATTTATTGGGTAATCAAATATTCTGTACTTTCCAAAAAGGAAAAAGTCAACGTAAAACAAGAACTGCGGCAAACTGTTTGTACCTTGTTCCTATAAAGTATTTTACACTATACTGTCTTGTCTACACATACACATATGAATCTATATCGATAGTTTGTACTGGGTCCAGGTTAGACATTATAGAAATGAAGATTTATTGCAATAATGTTGATAATTTTGTTAGTTTAAAAAGTAGTTAATGCTCATAGTTGATATCGTGTTTAAAATTTGAACATCTCTGTAGGAATGCAACACGTATTAGTTACACAATAAATATTTTTTTGTTATAAATCAAGCTTATTGTCATAGGTTTCCGTTTTCAAACTTGTTAAATGGTTCTTTTATATGAATTCTTTTTATCAATGATGAACAACAAGTGTGATAAGTTTTATACAAATGATTCTTTCCATTACACACATATAATGATTATCTGTATCTTTCTGATTGTAACATTTCACTCGGTTAAGTCTGTGATAAGTGTATAAATAACTGCAATATAATTACTAAAAAAATATATATTTATATACATTTATTTGCACTGTACTTACAACTTGCACGCGACGCGCCGAGCGTCGTTAAGGCGTTGTTCAGGTGATTATACTCATCCTGGGCCAAACATAGCCTCTGTTGCTTCACGTCGTAGATTTCCTTCTTTGCCTGAAACATAAACGACGAATTTATGTAGAGAAAAAATTGAAATGGCACAGGAAATATCTATCAATTCTTTGAATATCAACATTAGTTAAAAAGTAGTTTCATTATCCTGTTAACGATTTCTTTTTCCGATTGTGGAAACTTCTGCAAAAACTAGTGTTAATAGTTAAGATGAGTAAATACAGTATTTTGTCTGGGAATCCTAAAGAAATAAAGTAATTCCACTCATTTTCAATGTATGTTGTCTCTTAAATAAGTTACCGAATCGTGGCAATACTTGCACATAAAGTAAAGTATGTATTTACTTGGAATCGCGTAAATATCTCCGGTATTTAATATGTTTATGAAAAACTTGTTTAGCACATAATAAAATTTCACCCAGAAGAAAGTAAACCTGTAGGAAAGATTCTAATTTCCGAAATTGTTAAAATTATTTTTTAAAAGATTTTGAAATCATCAATACGAGACGTGTAATTTAAAAAATATTGGTTGCTCTGAAGTTAAATATTTTGAACTGCACATCAATTGAGTAGCTAAATTTTTATTATTATTCTTTACCTTCGATATTTATTTTGTTATTCTTTATTAAAATATAGGGAAATGAAATCGACGGCTTAGACACTCTTTCAAGGTTAAATTCTACAAAATCTACGTAGTCCATCCGTCGATAAAACTCTTGGAACAAACAGCGAAAATAAACCCGTACGTGTTGTCATTAATTATGCACAGTGGTTAAGCATTTTCATATTCTGTACACTGTGAATTTCATCGTAGAATTTTGGTAATTCCCCACCAGCATCAGAATAATTGTTCCATTACTAATGAGTATCAATTAGCTAAATCGACGATAACACAGTCCAACAAAATGAAACTTTTTTCGAGATCTGTAACAATTGTTGGGTGATTCTTATAGACTTTGTCATTCTAAAACCAAATCCGAAAGCAAAATTTCTCTAACACGCAACATTTTCTAAAAATGTTCTCGATCTCATCAATCAAATCTTGATCAAATCAAATCTGAACTTTCTCGGATGTTTAGTTTTTGCGTAATACCTCATTTTTGATCAAAATCATGCATTTTTACAAAAACCAATGTTATTCGAAAACGTTGTGTGATAAAGCAATTTTGCTTTCGGATTTGGTTTTAGCATAACAAAGTCTATAAAAATCACCCAACAGTTATTGCAGATTAAATTTGGTGTTGTATAGTTTAGTTTGAGCCCCTTTCTACGTTGATACCATATGTGCTCTTAGTGATAGGTTTTTAATTAGGGACGTACTATACGTAATTATACGTAATTAGAGTGTCAACCTTTCATTGATGCATGTATTGAGCTTAAAAGGGCCATGGACATATATATGTGTAAAGGGCTATGAAAAAATTATGTAGATTCGAAAATTTGTCTACGCGAACTCTTAAGTTAAAATTGAGTTTATTGTATTCCCCTAAAATATATATTTGTTATAATATTATATGCTTCCATACTCTAAGTAGCATTCCTCCCAAAATTTACACTTGAAAGAGAACTATGATAACTCAAACGTTCTAGTATTATTGAAAGTTTGATTGTGCGAATAGAAAGTAATACTAATAATGGACAAGTATTGTGTGAAAAATCTCATAATGCTTTTTAAATAAAAATAGTTCGATATGTTCTTCTTGTTTAAATTATAATATAAATTCTATAAAAATCCGATTTGCATCTATTACATCCCTAGACAGTAGTATTTCCTTCTTTTAATAGCAAGCAGTTTAAAATATCTTATAACTCGTGTGAATTGTGCAAGAATTTCTAGAAATTAATTGAATTAGTGTAAGATATTAGATACGATCTAAACCGCTGATTTCAACACGATCAAAAATTAATTCTTCATTACTATGTTTTCTTTTCCAAAAGTTTGCAGTCTTATCATTTCATTTGAGAAAACATAGAAATCTTATGTTTCAGCGAGTACAAATAAACAATTGAAGTGTACAGAAGTAATTATATGGTCACCGTGATCATGATTGCGATATTGCGAGTATATGGATGCATAAAATACACGAATGTTATAAGTGAAATAAACTTCATAAATCCGCATATTTTTTAACAATTTGATTGTGCAAAAATTTCAATTGCGCGCGTACGACAGGTTGAGAGGGTGAAAACCATCCGAGTAAAGCCTTCCAGACGTCTAATATGAATTAGAAAGCTATTGTTGTTAAAAAGGAGTTCGAAACGTAGAAATGTAGAGGAACTAGAAAAACATTCGGCCCTAAACTGTGAAACACTGAACCTCACACCTCACTATATTTTATGAAACTGCACTTGAACGGATATCCAGACGGAAACAATATTAAAAAGTACGTACAAATCCTCGAACTCTTACATATTCACAATAATAGTATGCCGTGGCGTCGGTGCAATTCCGTTTATAGCATTGCTCCCAATAAAACCTTTGGATTTGTTCGTCGTTTTCGTAGTCGTTGTGATAGCACATTCTCATCTCATATTGCGAAACAACGTTCTCGTATATTTGTTCTTGATAATAGGGGTGCTTGGTGAAACGTTGTTGTTGGGTATACTGTCGTTGTTGTTCTAAGCGTTGTTGATGCGCGTGTTGGTGATAATTGTCAACATAAGAGCGGTATTGGTGGGCAGGTACGAGTACGCAGAGTGTATACTGACGGTCCATGCCGGGTACACAGTAAAACCAAACACTTGGTACACCGATCCCTTCCTCTTCTTCTTCTTCTTCTTACTTGTAGTCGTTGGTTCCGTCCTCGTCCTCCTCCTCGTTCTCGTTCTCGTCCTCGTTCTCGTCCTCGTTCTCGTCCTCGTTCTGGTCCTCGTCCTCGTCTTCGTCCTCGTCCTCGTCCTCGTCTTCGTCTGCGTCTTCGTCTTTGTCTCCGTTTGCGTCTTCGTCTTTGTCTCCGTTTGCGTCTTCGTCTTCGTCTTCGTCGCCGTGATCGTCGTTGTCGTGATCCTGGTCCTGGTCCTGGTCCTGGTCCCGATCGTCGTCTGCCTCTCCGTAGTCGCCGCCTTCCTCTCCTTTCTGTTCTTTTTCCTCGCCTTCTTCTTCTTCTCCTTCTTCTCTTTCTTCTCCTTCTTTTTCTCCTCCTCCTCCCACCTCCCTCTCCTCCTCCTCCTCCTCCTCCTCCTCCTCCTCTTGTTCCTCTTCCTCCTCCTTTTCGTTCTGCTTTCCACCGAATTTTACAACTCCGTTCTGTTGTTCCTCTTCTATCCCGTCGGATATGTATGTATCTTTTCCTCTCTTCACCTCGTCTTTCCGAAGGTCTTCTCGATACTGGCTGGTTTACGGGGCCCGAAATTCCAATCCCCACCTCGGTGGGTCTCAATTTTTAAGGGATCCCACCTTTTTTCCTCTTTTTGCCTTCTCTCGTTTCTTGCACCATCCGGTCGATCCTCTCTTTCCACCTTTCACGCCATCCTTCTCTCTTATTCACTAACCTCCTCCCCCCATTGTATCTAACAGCCTTCCCTTTTACTCCTTCGTCACTCTCTCTTTCTTTCTCTTCGTCCTTTTGATTCTTCGATCTTTGCCTCCTTCTCGCTTGAAAACGTACTAACTGATTCGGTCTTTGTGTATGCGCGTTCCTCTTGTGTCTCCTCTCTTTCTGCCCGTTTCTTCCTTCCATAGTCTTTTCACTTGTCTCGCTTTAACTACGGTGGCCTCAAGTGGTTCTTTCTTAGTCGGTGTAAAAAGGCGGTCCTCATCTCGGGACCTCGGCAGTGCCGTCGCAATGGAACTCTTATGCTCTCACTCCTTCACTTTTCCTATCTTCTCTCTCTCTCACTCTCTCTCTCTCTCTCTCTCTCTCTCTCTCTCTCTCTCCCTTTCTCTAACTTTTTCTCTTTCCATCAGCGACCGCTCTTTCCATGCCAACCACCTATACCTCCCTTCCCGTTTTTATCCATTCCTTCTCTTATCCACTCTGATGCGTTTCAAATAATGTTCATTTCTAATGAATCTTGTTGATATTGGAAAGTGTGTGCGATATTAAAGAAACCCATAAACTCGCGAATGAACGATAACTGCTTCGTGTACCCTTGTCAGTTTTTTTGTCCCAACATCGTTAACGATCGTACTATTCCAACATCTATTCCCTTTGTCTTAATAAATAATTGTATGTTTGTGAACAACGCATTTCCTATTTTAGGACTTCTATCTGTCAATAAAAATCTTTCTTTATTTCTATCAAAATTGCTTTAAGAAACGACTAAGCCCAGTTAAGCAGAACGTATCGGAACGTTGCACTATCGTTTAACACGTTCGTTAAGATAAAATATATGGGAAACACACGAGTCCCACGGTAGCTAAAATGAACAACGCCATATCTTCGGTAAAATATTCCATTGGGTGTAGGTGATCAACTTTTTCTCATAAGCTAGTTTCAAGATTTATCTGCTAGGAATAGGAAGACTGTAGTCTTTAACGACATTCGTTCGCATATTACAGACCCCTGTGTTATTTTTTAAGCAAAGACAAACAAGATAAACAGTAGATTATTTATTGATTTACTCAATCTTATAACTCCATATCATTAAACTTACTAAGTACACAATACACTATTCAATATTAATTTGTTCGGATATTGCAAGATAAACTATAAACTAGAATTCGTATTATTCTAATGTTATAGTATCTATATGTTTTCCAATTTCAATTTTACGCAAGTAGTTGACTAAGCTACCTACGATATTCAATTTCCCGCGTTATATCTTTGCTTGTGCGAGTTTAATCCGATTTAATCCAAAACGTTCAAATATATCCAAAAATATGAATAACGAGAACAAATGTTTCAAACAGATATTGCACGATGTCATATTATATTGTTATTTGTTTGACCATCCAATGACCTTCCAATTAAAATTTTTTAGGCGTGTTAAATTTGAAAGTCTATATGCCAATAGCGAATATTGTAAGCATATAATGTTCTGGAAACATCTCTATGCGAGACACAAGAATCATTCATAATAACAAACGTAGGCTGCTAGTAAAAAATTTTAACATAACTTCGTTATTTAATGACACAAAGTTTAAACAATGGGTTTAAAGAAAAGCATCATTTGAATCATCAAAGAATGCAAATGGAATCTTCCAATTTATTCGAGAAAAATCGTTGAGTACGTTGCATCGGCTGAGACCAATCTACACACATATACGTTGACACTAGGCGAGCCTTGTTCCAATTTTAACAATTGTCTACGAAATATTGGTGTTGGAACTTGTTTTGACATCCACTTGAAAAATGATCCATTTTATTAAGTAAACGAAACTAGATACATTTAATAGCTGTATTTCTGTCTCAAGCAATATTTGTAACAAGATTTTTTTTAATGTGTTAAAAATAAATATTGTACAATATCAGACATATGTTCGTATGTATTGTATGCACTATACAATAGATACGATGCGTGTACATACGTAGAGTCGGGTATCGAGACGTTACACTAAAGACGCATGTACATTATAATATGGATAAAACCGCTTCTCAAATTCCACCGGCATATTCGTCATCGAGGCTACCCCTGGGGCACAGATTCTTTTTTTCGAAGTTGCGGAATGCTCGTGGTATGCAGGTATGAAATGCAGGGTGCCGCGGCCCGAGCACACGATCCTGTCGTTGGTGCAGATCAGGCTGTAAGTTGTAAGCTGTAAGGGACGAAAGGAGATGGCTGGAGAGAGGGAAGGGGTGGCGCCGTGTCGGTGAAGGGCGGAGGACGGAAGGCCGGAGGACGAAGGACCGGAGGACGGAGGACCGGAGGACGGAGGGCTGGAAGAGGGAGAGCGGAGAGCGGAGAGCAGAGGTATCAGAAGGAGAAGCTGAAGAAACGGAAGAAGAGAGAGAAGAGGGCGATGAGAGGAATAGAGGGCCTAGCGAGGTCACGATACGACCCTGTTGAACGTGGTCCCATCACAGACTCTTGGTCGGTAGTAGAATCGACCTTGAGTGGCGCATTATGCCTCGTCCTTGTTGGAATTTCTGGGACCGCTACTGGCCCATCAGCCGTGTCTCTGATCATCTCAAAGCAGCCACGATGGGTCTTGATATATGTCTCCACCGTTTCCGAAGGCACGCGTCTTGCCAGTCACGATGGGACTAATTTTTCATATAATCCTTCTGGACATTATCGGATTCTTTAACCAATAATTTACTGTTTCTGCATACAGAAATTTACAAACAATGCAATGATTATCTATCGAGTAACTGCTAGTTGAGATTCGAATTCCAACTATCGCTTTGTAAAGAATATCGAGATATCAACAAATTTATTGTAGTATGGCACAAACTTGCATATTACGAAACGGTTCCCGAATTTGAATACTTACAGGGGCATATCGCATATTTTCAACAAAACTAGTACAACTCGAAAAAATAATTTCCCCACGAGAAACGAGACTGAGAAAGAAGAAATTGTTTTCGAATTAGTCAGTTTTTTGTTCATCACAGGATGGAACACGTACCTACATGCACCTGTTCGCAACGTTACTCAGGGCACAACGGTGTCGGGAAGCGCACAAATCAAGAGGAATAACTTACAAGAATTAGAAAAAGTTATTCTCGACCGGCCAAATTCTAAAGATAAGCGAACGATTGGTGTATACGGGCAAATGAATATGACACATCTTTAATCTCAAACAATGATAATATATATTTTACTAACATATCTGAAATATCTATAATGTTTTACCAACATATCTAAAAACAAAAGAAGTATCTTCAAGAGAAAGAAATGCACTTTCTATTGCTTTTTTGCACAAGATTCTACGATGATTTTTTTGCTTTCTAGAACCAATTAAATTTAAAACGGTCATTGTTGCTTCAATGTTGCATAACCAGGTTTTTTGCACAGTAAAGCAGCCGCTTTAAGCGATGTTACCACGATTTATCAAAAAAATTTATTTCACCACATGTGATGCCTGGAAGTTGAACAAAATTTTTAGTAACTGTGAGTCTTCTTTATAATGCTATAACTGTAATGAAAAGCAACGTATCTCAAAATTTGGAAAGGCATCTTAAAATAGAGACTTCAAGCTTTCAACTGATTTTCTAACGATATGGATACAACAATTTTTATGACCAAAGTTATAATTACTTGAAATTGACATAATTTCTCGGGTTCGTGGAGGTGATCCTTTATTTTTTTTTAGGAGTATAATATATTGAAGTTTGTGCATGTGTGAATACTGTTAAACTTGTTTGAAACACTTTTTCGTCAGATTAACGGAAATTACTATTGAAAATATTTAGTTGGGCATTTCTGGGCACCTAAACTTTTAAGGATTGTATAAAGCAATGTTTACAGATTAGAAATCAGTAAGAAAAAAAAACAGGAGTTTTTGTGGCGTAAAAAATTCTATGATATACAGGATGTCCCAAAATATTCTCCGCGGCTTCGTTCAGGAGTTAATAACGAAAATCACGGACCAATCAAAGCGCGGCTATTGCAAGCGGATTGCGACTCGGTGAGAAGTTTCGCTCATTCATCCACGTCTCGCTTATGCATGCCACGAACGCAGAAATATACATATATATTTTTTAAATTTCAAAGATATCGGAACTGTTTTCAATCTAACTACAGGGTGCTCCGGTTTTTTCAGCAAAACTACGGAAGCATATTCGACAAGCAAAAATAAGTTAAAAAATGTTGTTCGAAGTTGGGTTAGAAACACTTCGTTACAAAGTTATAAACAAATGAAATTTAATTTGGTAACAGCGGATTATTAGATGAATACCAGCATTCCTTGTTTGAAAACACTCTTGGCATTTTCACCACGATTTCTTGGTCTAAGAGATGGTGTGGTAAAAGTGACACTGATATTGAATCACTCCAAGACAATAAACATGATAACTATCGACGAATAAGATAAACATGTTCGATCTTTCATTCTCTGCGAAGTATGAAAGATTTCATACTCTCCGCCGTTAGCAAATTCAATTTCATTTGTTTATAACTTTGTAATAAAGCGTTTCTAACCGAATTTCAAAATCCGGAACACCCTGTATATACACAGTATCATTTCTCCTTCACTAACCAATACCGTCTATCAGTCTCTACAAGAAAGTATTAACCCCCCCCCCCCCCCCCCCCCACAGGAAGGAAAATTACGTGAACGAACTGGAGTGTCCAATGGACACATGTAAGGAAAAAATTGAAATATGTAGGTACTTATGTCAGAGGTGACATAAGTACCTTGTTCCGGCCGCGCGTACCGTATGAACTGCGCGTGGCGCATTCGTATCGATAGATTTCCACATTACCGAGGAGGTACTATTGTCAATTTTTTGATACTAAAAAACATAGTTTTATTTCATTTTTAATTATCTAAGATGGCATAATACAAGCGTTCATAAAATGCCAGAAAGTCTAGAAAAATATCTCCTAATAAAAATGTCGTTAAGTTTTGAGATTCAAAATGTGTCCGATGAACCTGTTCTTTTGTGGATTAAAAACAGGAATTAACAACTAAAAATTGATATTTTAGAACATATTTGAATTTCGCTACAGCATAGGCTTTCCAACTCGATTTTCGACTCTCGATTTATTTGTATATGTAGAATCAACGCACAGTCGCTCGAACCGACTATGATGTCAAAGATATCGTATATTTTGCACTTGAAATAGACATAATGTATAATATCTAATAAGATTCCAAATTATTTATCTAAAACAATTAAATAAAATGAATAATTCCTCTCAAAACAATTTGTTAACCTAAGCGTGCAGTTACTGTTTCCGAGTTATTTTTAAACGTAACAAATCCTATAATAGTTTATGAAAGGACCTAGCAGGATAAGAATGGTCCAGCGGCCCCGGCTACGATTTTTATCCGTATTGTGTGGAAAACAATGGTTTTAGGTTGAAAGATAATCCCCCAAAATTTTAAATCGGTAACCCTTCATTTAATGATAATATGAGGGCAAATACCCTTAACTATATAATTTTTTTCTCAATTGTTAATTAAGATATTCAGATGGAAAAAAAACGAAAATATTCGAACTTACCTCCTCCATATCATATACTTTTTTCACAATTGTGATAAAATTATTGAGGGTAGAAAAAGATTATTTAATTTTTTAGGGGTGGGGGTTGCAAGCAACCCTTCGAGTGACCACTTCTAAAATATTCAAGAACAATGTTCTGTTACCTATTTAATATATACAAAAGTTTCAAGATCCTGAGATTGGAAATTACGAATCTAATCAATAATTTTTATCAGGAGATGAAGTTCCTCCTTGATCAATTATTACTTTTTAAACGCGACGCATCGTATTATATTCTATTCTGATGTTCTCAAATTTATAAATAGACATTATGTTTTTGTAAAAGAGAATTTTAGGAATCAAAACATAGATTTATTCAATCTTCGTCACTATTTTCCTCAATTACTGGGTACAGTATGTGTTACATCAAATATTTTGGTTAATATCTCCGATGGTTTTACAATTTTCGATTTAAATCGCCCATGAGATAAATACAAAATAATTGTAGCGACATGATAACAGCAACCTACTGTTCTGTCATCATTATCATAGTCGCATATACATATATCGTGTAATAGCGGTATAACTAATCGAATGTGGTACATATTCAATGTAGCATTGATAATTTTTGCGATTAATATACCTTGAATGAACTTTTACCCTTATAATATTGTTAGTTTCCTTTAAATATTCAATATTTAAAATATTGTCATCCCTCATTAATCCCGCTAGATAGCATACTGCCTGTGTTAATTAATAAGTACCTGTTCATAATATTACATAAGTAGTATATAGTTTTATATGTGGTATTGTTATACATATACAAGACGGGTAAAGATTATATTATCTTTCAACGTAAAAGCATTGTTTTCCACACAATACTGATAAAAATCATTGCCGGGGCCACTGGACCATTCTTATCCTGCTAGGCCCTTTAATGTTTTTAGAGTTATTTGTTACTTGTTAAAATAATTCTTGTCATCAGCCCGCCTCTATGCATTACTTCTGGCATCACATATATGGATTCAAATAATTTCCTTGTGTTTGGAGAAAAAGTTGGATCAGTAAAAGGGTTTAGTCATTGATTTACCTCTATACGGTATCTGCCCCTACCTCACCACCCTTAAACCGTCGAAGAATTCACGGGTCTCAGGCTTCTCCCGTATTTCTCGGCCCACACTATGATTGTGGGAGGAGGCAGCGCAGACGCTATCGAGTACGAGCTGGTTCGCTCGCCTTGCGCAAAGGGACTTATTTTACCACATTCCTCACCCGCACCCGCACCCGCAACCGCATCCTCCTCCTTCCACCCTCCTTACACCTTTATTTCTCCTCGTAGTAGACATACGCACTGTTAATATAGAAGCATATGACTAAAATTTTGGTAGCATAATTACTTATTACAAAAAATCAGCGACTCTCTTTTTGTGAATATTTACCCACACGAGTAAACAAATTGCCATCTGATACATTTAGTCGAAGTGTGGAAATAATAGTAGCTACGGCCTTTTGCGGTATCTCAAGATTTAAGGTCCAAAAGCCGTAGAAAGACCCAAGCATCTGATACCCAAGATATTTAAAAGAACTTTAGGAATACACTTTCGAGACAGTAAAATTCAATTTTCGAGGAGTGTGAACATGGAAGATATATTTCATGTTCTCATGCTTTGTATGTACTTCGGATATCATTATAATAGACCTGACGGGATTTTCATTGGAAAAAACTCATAATGATTGATTGTGATGTCAAATCATAATTTGACAAGAATGGTGCATCTATCTACGAAGTTTAACAGGTGTATTCAAGGCAAATAATATTCACGCGCAAATAAATTAATGGGTATAGCCACATAAGGAGGTCAAAAGTGCCCTGGAGTAGAATTATATGATCGATGGGTCATTCGATAGGACATCAAAACAAAAAACATACTGTGTAAAATTTCAACCTCATATATCGATCGGAAGGGTAGTCATGTAGTAAAATTGAAAAATCAGTTTTTGGCCTATTTTCCCTAGTTAATGATCTTTAGAAATTCTGAGAAAAATCTGAGACATGTAAAGCACCAAAGCACATTCTCTGCAATTTCTTTCAGATTTTTTAATTGAAAATCTTGCTGGTACAAAATCAAAAACCTTAAACAAAAAAAAAATTGAAAAAATGCAGATTTTATATAGAAGTTCTAGAGATACAAAATCTATATTTTTACAGTACCGATGTTATAATTATTTTTCACGAATATTTTGAGAGATTTTAGAATTTGATACGTGATAGATAAAAAAAATAAAAGCGGATCTGTCGCAATAATCTCGTTTTCACCATAATAGACAGAAATTGGAAACTTGAAGCCGTCAGAACGACGACTAAATGCCCCCCCCCCCCCCTCCCGCCCTAATTTCACAAGAGCTACAACATATTTCATTTAGAACAAAATCGTTGATGGTGACATCAAAAAGTGATCGATTTGACATGGAATAACCCAAAGAACAAATAATAACGAAGATTTTGAATTAAAAGGATGCATAACTAAAAATTGATGGAATAACAATTGCTCTAAGATTATTTTTTTATGTATTCTACCTTAAAATATTTTTTAAATATCCAGATATTGCTTCTAAAAGAATTCTACAAAAATACTATTGATTATTATATAGTCATAAATTACCAAAAAGAATTAATCCAATAAAAAAAAAAAGTAAACTTGTGCCGAGCGCGGGCCTAGTATAAGCATGTCCACAGCCGAATGCCTAACGTGCTGAGCCGTTTTTTTTTTAAAGCATTTATTGCGCCAAAGAAAATACATATATACAAGGAGGTACAGTTATCTTAAACGTTAAAAAAAGTATAACAGGTAAAATATATCTGAATAACTAAAGTACCAAAAGTTCGGTCACGCACTGTTTATTTACATTTGTTAGGAATGATTATCACATTTATGTGTAATTTCTAAATATATTCTTATCTTAGGGTTAATCTGAGCCAGGTAAGCTTTAGTGTTAGCTAAAAGTGTTGGGGTAACGGGGAATAAAATAAGAAAAGTGACCTAGTGATGAAACTAAGGTGAAAGCTTACGACTAAATGACGCGTTCCCCTTTCCGCTGGGGAGTCATATCCATGTCTTTTGAGTGACCACCGGAGATACTGTCCGCTAGGTTCTCGAGGGCTGCTCTCGGTCAATAATTTCTTATGAACTATTTTCTTAATGCTGGTGTGTGGGATATAGCCACCAGTATTTTTCGTGTTTTTTCTGTGTTCGTCTTCTGTGTCGTATTTAGAGAGTTTGTAGCGGAATCGCATATCTGGATCGTCCAGTCTTATGTTACTGTTATATGTTATTGTTTTATTGTAATTTTTCTGTTGTAGTAGTATACTATTGGGTGTCCGTGAGTGTTTTGTAGGAGTCCTGCGTTGTCTAAGTGTTTGAAAGCTTCTGGTAGTATGTATTCTATCTGTTTCGCTTTTTTTTTCAAAGTATTGGGGGTTGGGGTAGGACGAACTGGTATGAGGCTATTGTTTTGTATTTTTCATATATTTGGTCAGTGATTTCTTACTAGTTTCATCGTGTGGAGGTCTACTCGGTTTATTTCTGCTCTATGCATAGGACTGTGGTTACTGATGTATTTAGTGTAATTAGATTCGGGTGTTATGTATGCGTTTAGACATGCTCTGAGACTGAGGCATCTACGTTCTAATAAACGGATCTTTTCCATGGTGCTGGCGCTGATGTTAAACCATATGGTAATGTCATATGTTATAATTGGTTTTATTAATAATTTGTAGTATAGGAGTTTGACTTCGGTGTCGAGTTCTTTATTCGGCGTGACCGTAAATTTCGTATTCGTATATTCAAATTCGTATATTTATATGGTCGTTATAGTTAAATTTAAAATGTAAGTGCACGCCTAAATAATAGACAAGCTGTTTGTGTGGAATTTATTATTTGCGCCTCTGTTGTCCTGTAGATGAAAATGTTTGGCGTTCGTACGTAAGTCCCAGTTTGCGTCTGAAATCTTTGAAATGTATGGTCTGAATAGAATTGTCTCGCATTTGTTTGTATTTATTTTTGATTTCCGCGTGTTGAAGTAATCTTGAATTTTGTTACATAGTTCTTGCAGTTATATTTTTAAATTTAATGATTTTTTATCATTGATGTATATTAATAGATCGTCTGTGTATGCAATAGCTGCTTTCGGCTTGTCGTTATTCAGGTCGAAGATTAGTAACAGATCGCTCATATGCAGGCTGGCAGTCTAAATGTCCGAGCAAATATTTCATAACAGGTTGAAGTTACAAGAAAGTTTAATAAGACAAATTTGCACGGTTTTAAGTCTGCTATAATGTGCATGTAAAATATATTTTTCTACTCGTCACCTTTGCGAGTTATGAACGTCACCATCGTTTATTAAAATTCATAATTCCATATTTTTTTCCACATTTTTGAAGTAGCAATCAAAATCACATTTGATAAAAAATTGATATTATGCATTGTTTACGAGATAGTCGGCATCTGAGGTATTGAAAAATTAAACTGGATTGTAAGTATTTTTGAATTTGATTCGGAATGTTAAAGAGGTTGCGAAAGTATACAAATAATTTATTATGAAACATTTATTATTAATTCATAAATTGCTCGAAACTTGTACCATCATGGTTGCTACAGAAAGGTCACCGTTCAAAAAGTTGACCACAACATGCGTATTGTGTGCTGAAGCACTATCTTGTCGGAAAATGTTGTTTAAACAAAAATTGATAATGCAGAAGATCATATAAGTATTCTTGAAAAATTGTGTGGAATTTTCATATCGATGATCACCGGATTAAGTATGCGTGCTAATTCGATTTTCCCTACCATCATTTGGAAAAGAGCACTTATTTATCACATAATATTTTGAAATCTCTTACGTGTAACATAATGACTTTCAATTCGCTGAACTGCTGGTTGTAAAGAAAATATTTGGAAGTAGCTTATAGGTCGAAATGTTAGTCATCTACATGTATTCACTGAATGTGTATCGTATCGTATATTACAAAATAAAGATGTTTTCAATTGCTGAAAAGTGTGATGTGCTTAAATTGTGGTATTTAAGTGATTGTAATAGAAATGAATCACAATTATTGTACCAACAAAAGTATCCAGAACGAAGAATACCAAACAGTCGTGTGTTTAGACGAATTGAAGATATTTTACAAGGGCATATAAACAGAATAGTAGATGAAGATAATGAAACAAATGTACTATTAAGTTTCATTGAAAACAGATGTACATCCATAAGAAGAGTAGCACTTAATTTAGGATTAGCACGAACTTACCTACATGCTATATTAAAAAAGCATAAATTGAAACCGTATCGTGATAATTTAGTACAATCCTTACACGGAGGAGACGCAGATCGCAGATTAACATCTGCGATCAGATGATTCTGTCATTGGCTTCGATTAAATTATCACAGTAATATTCTTAAATTATCACAATAATTTTCTTAAAAAGATATTGTTGTCAGATAAATCTTGTTCTTCAAATTGTGGTATGGAAAATCGACAGAACACGCATACTTAGCCCGATGTGAACCCACATGCGACAAGAGGTAGAAGTTTTCGACGTACATACATACACACATATATAGATTTTCAGTGAACGTATGCACAGTTGTCGGAAATCGGCAAAACGTATTCTAATTTAGTTCAAAATTGATACTCTGGGGTTGTTCGGGTTGCTGATTATGAATCTGATATAAAAACTACAAAGAACAAAATGGCGGATGCGTAACACAAAAAATTATTGGACTCTCTCGAAAATGAGTAATCCCATACTTTCTCCTGCCATTGAATATGAATCTGATGTCAAAATTACAAGAAACAAAATAGCGAATTCAATATGGCGGACGGGTATATGAAAAAATGATTTGATTTCCATAAATATTTGGCAATAGAATGTTTTCGGTAATTCTTATTACGAATTGGAACTTAAAATTTCGAGAAACAAAACGATTACAATTTTTAATTAATTCTTTTCAAATTTCCAAGTTAAAATTTTGTTAATAAAATGATTTACCGAAATTTGATTAAATATTTCGTAAAGTTAGTTTTGTGTAGTTTATATGCAATAGAGGTTATACATGAAAATGCTTTTGTTAAATTAAACCTAACGGATGCTATTATGATTAACAAAATGAATATTAAAATAATGAATAAAAAATTATATCAAATGAAAGACTAAGAATAAAAAAATATTTTGAAACTAATAACGAGTCTATTAACAAAACCATACAATGCTTATTTAACAAATTTTAATCTTAAATAAATGTTATCCTTGCGAGAAATTCATTTCGATTACTTATGACAGTTATTAATGAGAGAAGTTAATTTCGATCGCTTATAACAGTTATTTATGAAGGGTAATAATTATTATTAAATAACGGAACTTTCAAATTTGATACATTTTTTATGCGTAAAATTAATTGCTACAATCAAAATTTAATGTGACAAACATGAGTTTTTCCAACTGTTCCCCTGACAAATTACACCGCAAATCATTTAATGTTAATTTTAGAGCAGAAAAGGTTTGTTCCACGCTAACCCTCGGTTGCCGGCACAGCGTGAAGTATGTATGCACGTTAGTTTTGGTAAATACGGGAGTCTATATTTCTAATTTTCTCAGTCGAAAAAATTTTGAAATTTTTTTTTTAGATTTTGCGTTGTTCTTATGATCTGTTGATTCGTCATGCTGTACGAAACCTCCTTAATGAATTTCACAGGCTTGCTCCATCCGAAAAAGAGTGGACAACTCAGTAATTAAATAAGTAACTGAAATAAATTTTCTCATCAATAATTATTATAAACAAGTGAAAAGAAATTCGATCATCGATAACTGTTGTGAGCGATCGAAATAAATTTCTTTCATTGAAGTGAACTTCTTTCATTGATAACTTTTATGATTGATCGACATGAACTTCTCTCATTGATAAGTGTTATGAGTGATCGAAATGAACTTCTCTTATCGATAACTGCTTTGAGCAATCGAAACAGTTTTTCTTCATCGATGATAGTTACCGAGGATTGTCCAATTTTTTTGGACAATAGTAACTGTTATTCGTAACCAAAAAGTATAAAAATCTATATTTTTTAATCATTTTGTTCTTCGAATTTTTTTCTTTATATTTTGTGTAGATTTTCTTAAATTTCGATAGTAATTAACTTTTTATTAATAATTTTTATTGTAGAAAATTTTAGAATAACTGTTATTTTTGGTTCCTGATTTTTTATGGTCATCTTAATGGCGACAGATATTTGAAATTCTTGTAAACAACTTTACAAGAATATTTAAGCGATCTTTCATTATCTGAATTCCAAATATTATTTATCAACAAGATGGTGCTCCAGCACATACGCATGCTGCAAGGGTACGAATTTTAAAAAACGATGGTGACCATCATAATTCTCAAAGGTGATGAGTAAAAAAATATATTTTACCGTGTATATTATACTGTTAAAAATATATTTAAAACCGTGCATATTTGTCTTATTAAACTTTCTTGTAACTTCAACCAGTTATGAAATATTTGCTCGGACATTTATAGACTTGCACCCTGCATAAACTAAACAGGACGGAGGAATTGACAGCACCCTGTTGTACACCATTCCGGACTTTAAATGATATTGTCGATGTGTTATGGCCTTCGGAGACCTGCAATTTGTTTTCGTGGACCATGTTCCAATCATTTTAGTGAGGTATGGGGGGGGGGAAGTGTTTTTTTATTAATTTGAAACAGGGACCATCCAGCCAAACCGTATCAAATGCTTTTTCTAGGTCTGTGAAAGCTACGCCGATATTGTCGCCAGCATTTCTCGCCCAGCAAATGTCGGCCGAGAATTTCGTGATTGCATGGACAGTTGAATGCTTTCGTCAGAACCCAAATTGCGTTTCGAGTATAAGGTACTTATTTTTACAGTTGGTATCTATTGCGTTATTTATTGTGATTTCGAAAACTGCTAATATTTGGCAGGATATTTATTGGGCGGTAGCTGGCAGGGATTAATGTCGTATTTTCCTTTCTTTTTTAAAACTCGCTGTTTTCGGGATGAAGAAGTCTGTTAGAATTGAATCAAAGTTTGGGTTTTCTGCTTAGCTTGCGTCGGAGAATGTGCAAACCGTTCTGTCGTTTCGTCTGTTTTCGTCTATTTCAGTTTTTAGTGTGTTTATTGTTTGTTCGATTATGTTAGATAGTTGGGGTTTACCTTTGTGGTTGTTTTGCATGTGGGCTTTCTCGTAATGTACCCCTAAGACTTTTAATTTATCGTTATGTCTATGATTTGAAGGTTGCCGTCGCCGTCTATTTGTACGTTGTTACTGTTTATGCTTGCGTTTTTTTTTTATCATTTCTGTGTTGGTGTTATGTTGTTTCGTTCTTTTGGGCGAAATATTGTGTTTATAGATGGAAATAATTCTTTTGGTTTGTGTGCTGAAATGTTTGCAATTTGTTTCCAGGTTTTTGCGGCTTTGTAGAAGGCCTTGTTTTACTTTTTTGAGTGTGTATTTTGTTATTAACTTGCTGTTTAATTTTCTTAGGTTTTCTACAATTGTATTTTTTGTCTTCCGACCTTCGTACGGCTGGTGCTGGGTACTTCTCTGGGTTGTGGAATATAGAAGTAGGGTGTTCTTCCGTGCCCATTTTCTTTATTGCCGTTTGGTTGGCCTTGCTTGGGCATGGTCTTTTCTGCCTTACGATGGCTGCGTCCTTCCATTTTTTGGGGATGTCTTATTTTTTTGGGAACGGTTCGTCTACTTCCAATTGTTTCGACAGGTTTGCTATGGTTGTATTTAAAATTTCTGTGGTTTTTAATAGGTCGTCCATTCTGTTGTTCATGTTAGTTTTGGTACAGCCTTCCTTTGGTGCTTGTAAGGAGGTGGGTGGTTTTTTTAATTTACCCATTTTTTGTGTGTCGAGGGGTACTTTGGTTATGTTTACTTTTTTTAATAGATTTGGTGTGGGGTTAAATCGCTTTGTGTTTTTGCTATTTTTTAGAATTTGTTTTAACAGCCGGGCCGTTTGCGGATCCCCCAGGATACTGACTATTTTTTAATGCTCACGCACAGGATTAAGTTGGCGTATGAGATGTTTTGTTATCGATTCGTTCTTTCCGAGCCAAATATTACATTTAGCGGATCCAGCACCAATGAACTTAACCTAGCCATATACTGTCAAGGTCATCCCCTGGGTAATCTTCAAATGGGTTTAGCCGTCACTCGTTTTTTATTGAAAAGTTATTAACGAAGTAAATCGAAAATAGTCGAAAATAAGCAATATAGTTTTTTCATATGGGGCTCCATTTTCGAGAAAATTGAGTTTGAAAATTCGTTAGGTAGGCGTGTACTTAGACAGAGTCTGCTTTGTTCGTTCAGTCTAGCCCGTAATTTCCATTGCTGCTTGGATTTGTAAACAGTATCGTTTAGGAAATGGTATGTCTTTAATACAAGGAGTCTCTACATTGTTCATAAATACAAGCGAATAAAGTAGACTCTGTCCAAGTGCTCGCGTACCTAACGAATTTTCAAACTTAATTTTGTCGAAAAAGAAACTCCCTATGAAAAAAAGTGTATTCCTTATTTTCGACTAGATTTTATTTGACGAATCCTCCTACATATGCAAAAAACCTATATATGCTAGATGTTGATTTTGGCATGTATTATCAAGGACACTCTCCGAAATAATCTCCGAAAGGGTTGAGCCGTCTCTAATTGTTCCATAAAAAGTTATTAACAAAATAGTTTTCATAGATAGAACGTACTTTATTCATACTGGGTCCATATTTAAAAAGTCAGCATGTGGTGTTTACGTGCAGTGTACAGTTAACGTGCCGAAAAGCTCCAATTTCACCGATTTCGTAATTGTTGGGATAAGTGGGGCGAGGGGGTGGAGGACCGGATAAACTATACATACAAAAGTCCCGCGAAATGCGGAAGAATGCAAGCGTTAGTTCCCTTCCCCGCCCCCGCCCC